>JAQFXT010002682.1:0-11256 GCA_034683725.1 Strigamia crassipes
TTAAACAAAATGGAGATTGAATGCAAATCATCTTGGGATCGTCTTAAACTAATAGCTAAACACGATGGATCATCGAGCGTCAAAGTTGTCAAGTAAGACTAAAGAAAAAGACTTAAATCAAATTCAAAAAATAATTAAATGGCGCGTTTTAATTTTTACAGAATGTCCGAATTTCTAGCTGATTGTGCGGAAAGAATTATCGTATTGGGAATTGTTCATCGCCGAGTTTTAAACAGGTTCAACGAAGTGATTTTGGTTAATGAGAGCGTTAGAACTAACTCGGTATTTTGCCGTTTGTTTACAGATTCTATCGCCTTTTGTGTTTTTTTGGCGTACCGTCCGTCATAGCCAAAGAAACGAAAGTTAATCAGTTTCTTAAAGTTATTAGTGAGTTTTCGCTAGAATACAGCACGACCAGAGAAAGGGTACTTCAACAAATGGAGAAAAAAGCAAACCACAGAGAAAGAAATAAAACGAGAGGCAAAATGATAACGGACGTAAGTATTAATTGCGCAGCTTCGAGCGTAAAATAAATTATTAATTTTTATTAATTAACTTTCAGATGGAAAAATTCAAGTCAAAAGATGTTCAGGCGGATGAAGAACTAAGACAACTGCTCGTGTCTGGAATGTCCGATACCGAGGACTGTAAGCGGGGATTGTTATCGGGACGTGCGCGAAATACTCCGAGTAATTATTCAATAATTCAATCGTGATGATTAAAAAATGAAATATTTTAAAGATTTTTTTTTTAATTTCAGCACGTTCGAGCGGTATTTACCGACCGAGAGGAAACTCTCTTAAAAACGAAGACAGCTTGACGGATGGAGATGATGAGATATTGGGACTCGCCGCTAAGGCGGTGGCAAAATCTACCGCGAGAGCTACCCCGAGAGAGCGAAAACGAGCTCGCCAAGCGGACAGAAAATCATGTAAGTGCAATTATGCTCGAATCTCGACACATCTGGTCTTTCTTCATCTAAACTATCTATGCTTAGCTCTCTACTGATTTGGTGGTGTTGCTGCGAAATGCTGTAGGTATCATTTTCCTCGTTTCTATTCGTTTCTATTCGTTTCCTTCGCGCGAGTTGATACAAAATGGCCGCCTATCAAAATGCTGATATGACGTCATTCCGTATCATTTTTACAGCTTGTTTCTGAGATTTTGTGACATCTTTTTTTTTAAATTTAAATTTTTATTAAATTTACGCTTTAGGCCTCGCGTTTGTGGCGGGTGAAAAGCTAGTTTTTAATTATATCGCGATATTCGTGCGACTAAACAAATACGCATTAGAAATCTGAAGTTTTTATTGTGGTAATTTGTATATTTACAGTGCGCCGCACCTTAAAGCACGGATTAACGGAAGACGAGAAATCCTATCTTGCCTCCATTTATACCTCCCCCTAGAAACACTCTGTCCATATACATTTTCATAGGATGTTTAAATTTGTGTTAATAATAAATCGTGTTGTTAATTCTTTCTTTGTGTATTATATATTGGCTTGTGGCCAACTTTGGGTTGTTTATTTTGATGATTTACTTTACATTTTGCATTTTTTGTTTTTGCCTTTTTTTACAAGACTGTTTTTAAAAGAAGTTTTTACAACTCTATACTTGGATATGAATAATTTTTGTGTTTATTTTAGAGAAATAAAGATTTTTCAAAATAAATTACATCATCGTTACCAATTTTTACCATTCAATTTTCAGAATAAATCAAAAAAGTAGTCGAGTCCTTGGCCCAATTCCCAGATCGCTATTCCAACTTTTAATTCCTTCGCTAAATCAAGACGTACCTTGATGGAATGGAGAGTTGGATAGAAAACAGTCCGTGTGCCATATTGCTCTCTATAAATAAATAAACATAAATAAATAATAAAATCAATTTTTTTTTTTTAAATCATCAAAAATCATCGAATACTTGAATTCCAATAAATGTTCTCCCGAGATTTCATCCCACTTGAATTTCGGTTTATACTTGTGCACAATCTCGATGTATTGATTTCCAATAATTGCTTCTCCACCAGTATTTTTGTAAATATTTCCATAAAAATTTAGACCGAGGAGAATTTTTTCACGGTGTTTCGCTTTGGGATCGAGTTTATCCACGCACGTACGCATCCACTGCAACGGACTATTTGGACCGGGTCTTCCATTTAAAAAAGGAAAAAATTACATTAAATCAACAAATCATTTTTATTTTCTCTCATTGAATGCGGGTCTCTAACGCGATACGCAGTTACATTTGAAGAATTCTGTTTTTATCAAAGATGGCGACTCGGCGAGGTGTTCACACAGATCTGTGGTGTTCATACGTTCATACATCCCACCAATACGTCATTCGACCAATCGGATTGCACGACGCCGCAATTGGGCGATTGAATATTCTCAACATCTTTAACCGCCATTTTAATAAATAATTCACCCGACCCCATTTTGTGTTTTGTACGCGGGCCAAATCTCGATTTTGCAGTTAGAGTGCCCGCGTTCAATGAGAGTATTTACGATATTAAAAAAAAAAAAAACCTTTGATTAGTAGAATAATCGTACGTCATGAGGCTGAATGCATCGACGGAATCAACAAGAGCGTAAAAATCTGATTTTAAAAACATTCCTTCTTGCTCACTTGAAAAATAAAGATATAAAACCGTGAACAAACCGCTGAAATGTCAATTCAATTCATTTCATTTCAGCAGTACCCATAATGCACAGCGGGTGGGACAACCAGAATGCATTGCATACTCGCTCGATGCAAGGCGCCGCAAATTGATTTAATGCAATTAATTAGCGGCCTAAAAATTGAACAATAATAATCATTTTGCGCGTAAAATGTGGTAAAAGAAATGTAATACTTTTTAGCTTGACCACCCAACTGCCTCCAGACTTCAATAACAGCGCCATTGAACTTAAAACTCTAAAATTGGGATTTAAATTGAATCGAGGTAAATTAAATAATCATTAATTTTATACCTTATAATACGATACTATGCTGTTAGTAAGAGCTAGAATTTCGTCCGAAGAAGTTAACAATTGTTGATAATCTTGTCCGGGCCAACTATCAAATAACAAACGTGGCGCTGCAATTTGAATTACAATAAAAATTCAACCAACAGAGTCGAAAATCAACAAATTTGTAAACTAAAATCCTCCGCTGGCAAAATAGAATTTTCCCCACGCATTAACGGCAAAGTGCTCTACAACTTTGTAATTGGAAATTTTGCTCTAACTCTGACGGTTTCCGAGATAAAAATTAAATGACCTTGAAAACGTTCGTCAAGGTCAGCGAGGTTATGAATTACAAGACCCTAATACATTATTCCAGTCCAAACGGCCGTTTTTGATTTATTTGTCATTATGCACCAAATTTCTATCGTTTCCACCCGCGTTCAATGAGAGAATTTACGTAATTCCCTATTTAATAAAAAAAAATCTTAAAATATTTCTTGGTTTTACCAATCTGAACCGATCGATGTTTTTTAATACGAACAATCCAATCTGCATCAACGTCGTGTTCACCATCGATAGTGTATTGCAACGTCCCTGTTCGTTTTACTTGTAACCAAACTGGAGAAATGTAAGTGAATTTGCTAGCAAATAATTTAGCCGTGTCGTACCCATGGTTATGCCACTATTGAAAAAATATAAACGGAACAAATTAATTAAAATTAATACGCATAAAAAAATAGAAATCATCCCAGATTAAAAAATATGTGAACTTCGAACGAGTCAAAAATCATTTTTTAAAAATTCAAGTTTGCAGAAATTCTCATTTCGGCCATTTTCATGATTTTCCACATATATTTCTACCGGGACACGTGATCATCTTACGGGCGTGACATAACCAAGAGTGACGCCAACAAAGTTTTTGTTTTCAGTACGTTTGCAATAAGATTGGTGATTTTGTACAATTTCTTTCCATTTGGGGTTTTCCGTTACGAGATTGCGCTCCACAACGTCCAAGTTTGACGGCGGCTGAAAACAACGCGGAAATTATTGTTATTTTATAGTCGAACAAAATGGCTAAATCTCTTCGCGGTTTACCTCGATAACAACGTCAATATTTCTCGATTTCTTCTTATCACTTTGTGATAGCGTTTGCGAACCACTTCGAATGCAACAACTTAATACAACAATTTGAATTATTTGAACGGAATGCATGTTATTGATGCATCGAGTAGAAAAAATGGCAATCACTAATGTTTTCACATCGATTAGTATTTTCCATTTGCATTTGCCGCAGTCGAAAGCGATCGCGATAACCCTACGCCAACACCGTACATCCTAGCGCGAGGAATGATCCTGTCAACTTAAAACGCAAACATTAAATAAAATGTTTCCGTAGTTTATTAATACATTTTAATTATTTATAAAACAGTTTAATTAAGCGATCGACTGAAATTAACGGATTTTAAAGCCGCGAGAAAAATAAATCGATATTTAAAGCCCATCCGGGATAAACCCTCGTATTAACTTTTCCGTCGTGTTTTAGAGGGGCGGGTTGCCAGGACAACCACCTTGAATTAAATAATTGGATAATTTTAAACTCGAAACTACGAATCGATTAATATTCCTAAAATAATTATATTTTTTATTTTTATTTTACTATAAATTGTATTTCGGGGAATTTTTTGCCACACCCTGGATTACTCTCAAGAGCACGCACGATATCAGTTAGGTCACAAGGTCAGTGGTAGGTAATTCAAACATGGCGCATCGGGCGGATAAATTGCTCAACACACTCGCATTATTATGGACTTTTTCGCTAGTTACCAGTCAAACAAACTACCCGAACCAGCCGAGTGGATACAGTTACAACTACGGGCCGTGGTACAGTGTATATTATGGACAGCAACGAGCCAATCAACCGAATTATAACCAGTACAATCAGCCCTATGGACCACAACCACAAGCGAACAATCCAGCGTCTTACTGGAGCAATTACGACTTTCGACAGAATTATGATCCGAGAGACTACAAAACTGTGACATTACCACCATCGTTTATGTATCAAAAACCTAACCTAGATAACTATGAAAAAGACGTATCGGTTCAGACAGATTTGGGAACAGTATTTGGGAAAAAAGTGTATATGTTTGACAGTCCCGCACTATCCTACAATGATAGACCCGGGACACCGAGTCGGCCAGTGGGAGACATTAGACACAATGTATCAGCTTTTTATGGCATCCCATACGCAAAATCACCAACTGGAGATTTACGATTCAAGGTAAAGTAATGTCCCGGACCAGGTGCTCAGATGTCCTGATTTTATCATGATTGTACGGATTTTTAGAAGCTCGTACTGATTCTAAAAATGTCCCGATTTTGTCCCGAAATTCGGGTTCCCGTCCTGATTTGTCCCGAATTTTTAAAAAAATTTAAGATAATCAAGCTGAACGTTAAATAAAGTATGTTGCACTCAGTTACTTACTTACTGTAAACGAGATAAATAAATACATCGGTTTGTTTTAGTTTATTTTTGAATTCAATCGCTTCATTTTCGGATACATAGTGTAGCGTTTGAATTTGATGTTTTATTGTAGTAATAAACGTTATTTCGAAAAATGCCACTTTTTTTTTCAAATGTCCCGATTTTGGACTAGAGGTATCTGAGCACCCTAAGTAAAACTAACCCCCTTTTACGCGTAACGATACTGTCGGGCAGTTGTTTAGATTAGCGGAAGTTGAGACCGGTTCAATTCTTCGGAGTTTTTAAACTCTAACGATCTTTTTTCTTATTTTAGCCACCGGAGAAATACGGCAGACTTCAATCTTACAGCGCGTTTGATTATCGATCACCGTGTCCACAACCAGTTCTACGTCAAGATGCAACCATGCAGCAATATCACAATTTCCAAGAAGACTGTCTGTATTTGAATATTTTTTCCCCCGACGTAAGTTTGCAAAATGTAGGACTAGGAAGTTGTCCGTAACTCGTAATTTTTTTATTTCTCTAGACTCGATCGGGATATTACCCCGTTATGATTTACATCCACGGAGGCGAATTCGAATTCGGTTCCGGCAACTGGTTTCCAGGTCACATGCTTTCCGCTTCGCAAGACGTGGTGGTGGTTACGTTTAACTACAGATTAGGGGCGCTTGGATTTTTGAGTACGGGAGATGAGGTTTCACCGGGAAACTACGGAATGCTGGATCAGGTGATGGTTATTCAATGGGTTCGTGAGCAGATAAGATATTTTCGGGGCGATCCGGAACGAATAACTCTTTTTGGACCGGGCGCCGGCGCCGCGAGTGCCGGTCTGCACGTCATATCGCCGTTAACAAAAAGTAATTTTGGTGAAAATTGAAAAGTTTATTTTTAACTTTGAATCGTTCGTTTATTTCAGACCTGATTCGACGCATCATCGGACAGAGTGGATCGCCATTGGCCGACTGGGCCGCCATTACAAATTTAGAGCGCGCTCGTAACACGAGTCGTATATTTGGAACAAAATTAGGCTGTTCGCACACTTCCTCTCAAAAATTGATCGATTGCTTGAAACATCGATCCGCTAAAGAATTAAGCGGATTTAATTTCAAAGTACCGTATAACTCATTTTTAAAAATTTTAATATTTTTTTTTATAATAATAATTAATTGTCTTTTTCGTTAAGGCGGACGTGGGTTTTTTTCCTTGGGCACCGGTCGTTGACCGAGATATTCCAAATCTACGTTCGGAAGATAGATTTTTACCGGACACCCCGCGAACATTGTTTTTGAGTCGCCATTTTAATCCTCATACGGAATACTTAAGCGGCGTGACCGAAGAGGAGGCTGCTTACTTGCTCCGTAAGTTTAAAGTCATTGCCGATGCTGATTTTATTAATTTTGGCTGAAATCGACGATTTTACTTTGCAGTGCACGATTCTTCGATGATGATCCACAATTACGTCGTAACCCAGGAATACATAAACCGCAAAATAAAAGAATACATTCTTCAATACAATTACACGCTGAATTTCGATCAAGTATACCGAGCGATGTCTTTTATGTATACGTACTGGGCCGATCCGTACAATCCGACCAGAATTAGGAACGAATACGTCAATGTTAGTCCAACTAAAATCTCGCTATTTTTAAAGACTTTTATTTAAATCGATCGAATGTTTCAACTAAATAATTGTTCTAGCGCCGACGTACTAAACGAGAATGAATTTATTGGCAAAATAAAAGTCTTTACATATTTATTTGTTATTACGTTAAATGTATTAATATTTAATTTATTTATTTGTTCTAGATGATGTCCGATGCCTTGTTTAAAGCACCGAACGACGATATGGTCAAAGTGATGCTCGTTAGAGAAGTGAATGTTTTCATGTACGTACTTAACACGACCGTCGAAGCATTCAACTGGGAAACGTGGCGCAGAACGCCGCACGACACGGAATATTACTTTTTATCCGGAGCTCCCTTCATGGAACCATCTTTCTATCCGCCGGATAAATTAATGGATCTCGGTCAAACCGGCTACACGGAACGAGACAGGAAAATGAGCGCATTTTTTATGCAGGCATTTTCTAATTTTGCTAAACACGGGTTTGTCTATTTCTATTATTATGTAAATTATTTCTATAATTTTATTCAAAAAATTTTTTTATTTCAGGCAACCTTCTTCGTCAAAAATGTTCGGAATCGACTGGAAACCAATGGTGCAGAGACCCGAGCGAACCCTTCATTACTTAAATTTAAACACCGACAATTCGACGATGCAACGAGACTACAGGCAGAGGGAATCCGCTTTCTGGAGTAATTACTTGCTCACGTTGATCGGTGAACCGCCACCCACGACGCCATTGCCGATGGAAGAAAAGCTCGATTTTCAAATCGGCTTTTACAGTTCGATCGCGGCGGCAGTTTTATTCTTCGTTCTTTTCGTTATCGGATGCGCGCTGTATTGCGGATCGTCTAAAAGGTTACAACATTTAAATTGTCATAAAACCAGTATGGATTAAACGTTCGTTGTTATATATTAACTAGTATTAACCACTCGCAATACCCGTTTAATATCTACGCCTTTAATCTATGTTGGTGTAAAATTAACATTTTTACTAACTTTTTCAACGTGTCTATTGTTTTTACTCGAATGTTTAGTGAGAATGAGAGATATGTGGAAAAACCAAAAGTGGGAAAATGAATGTGTCATCATTTAATCAGGTAGCCCGTGCAAATGTGTCGTTTGTTATTGTCTGAAATCCCCTCGAATATTGTTTCTGTTTCCAAATGCACGTTTTGCTTTTTCATTTATTGTTTTTAACCAGTCGTATATTGTTTTAATTTTTTTTTTTTTTTTTATCTATTCTAGGAAGAGAGACTACTTTTACGACGATGATTATTCAACTAATCAAGCGGATCTCAACATAATCAACGAAAAAAATGAAAGCAGATATGAAAGTCAACAACACACCACAGTTTAAGTAACCGGCCGATGTATTTTAAATTTGTTAAGTCCAAAAGACACTAGGCGCATTCATAAAGTCACGTGTCAACTGCGTAAATGTGTTGTTTAAAATACTGTTAAGTTTAAATTACTTTATGAATGCACCTACAATATCGGAATTGCGTTAGTAGTGAATGGTTACTTTTTTAGTTATCTAATAACTTGCCAAAGATATTTTCACCATTTTTAAATAATCACGACTAATAATGAAAGCATTCCAGAACTTTTATTCTTGTATCTACTTAATGGATTATGGTGGAATATTGTCCAATCTATTTTAACCGAAACTACTTGTGGGTAAAAGAATTTTGAATGATTTATTAGATGTTGATAATGATTGAGGAAATTAATTTGACAATATTTTGCCATAATTAAATGATTCCGTCCAAACAAATTTTTTTTCACGCGCAATTGGGTGATTTTTAATCACACTTTCATTATTTTTGTATTTTCTATTTTATGTACTGCGTTTTGTACCGTGTTAGATGGTACAAATGCATTTGTATCAAATCATTTTATAGATGAATAATGCATATTTTGATTGTGTTTGTATGGATTTTTTTTGAATAGGCTATTACTTTACACTTTTAGTTTACAGAATCAATGTACATAATTATTTGGTTTTTATTTTAAATCGTGCAAATTTTTGTATAAATTAATTTTAAAATTTGTTTTGTTTTTTTTTTAAAAATAAAAATTACTTTTACTTCGTAATGGTTGGAGTTAAGGTGCCTTGTTTGCTCTCTGTAGAAAGTTAATAGCGAGAAATTCGAAAACTTTTGTTGGATGCAATTTCCAGAGTTGTTTCGTGCAAATTGCACGTACGAACAATATTAATTCGTTTTCCATGTCGTCCCGCTAAAGTAATCGGAATATTTTCGTATGTTGGAAAGTTTATAATTATGACTATGAAACATTGGACCAACGAAACGAAATAATAACAATTAACGCCAAGTTAATTTTTATCAATTTTTGTTACAAATAAGAAAAATATAAAAATAGGTTGGAAGAACTTGTGCCGCAATTTGTTAAGGAGACGTCGTCTAACAAAGTTTGTTTTGATGTCATAAATGGCGCTAATGGCGCTCTACAAATAAAACACGAACTTAACATTTTGTTTACTAAAGATCTTTTGATCTCTCGATCATCATCAGTGGCGTGATTTTATTTGACTACTACCGACACTTACATCGTCTACAAAAATGCAAAAATTTACTACGCAGATATTTTTATAAAGAAACAAAATAAAACATAAAATAAAAATTTGGGTTGACGAGTGCCATCTGGTGGTGACATATGTCAACCACGTCAACCACATCCTTAGTATCTCACGTTTATTTTCCTCGTTTTTCCAAGTAGTGTTGGCTCTGATAAGCAATTTTCAAACTTGCAATCATCGTCTCGCGATCAGAGGTTTTAAGTGTATTTATCACCGAACTAGATTAGATTACACGTTCCAAAAGTTGCTTTTCATTCAAAATGTCGTGGGGTCCTTCGTACGGAGCACCACAGGTAAAAACGCGATCATAATTAAGAATTTGAGCGCCTGTAATCTCTAATCCGTAGCGCAGACACACCTTAATGTACATAGCGGGTCATGTTAGGGAAATCTAGTTATTTAGTCACTATTTCCTCGTATTACACTTTTAACGTCTCTTAGGGATATCAACAAGTGTATGGCAATCAACCGCAGCAATACGCAGGTTTTAAATGTTTTTGATAATGGTTTTGAAATGTTTTTAAATGTTTTTGTTCGTTAAGGTTACGGTGGCGTTGCCATGGCGCCGCCCGGTGTGAATCCTGAGATGTGGCAGTGGTTCGTTGCTGTAGATGAGGATAGAAGTGGTAAGATTACTGTGCAGGAACTGCAGCGGGCTCTTATGAATGGGAATTGGTCACCGTTTAACGAGGTAATGGTTTTGGTTTGTGGTTTGTGGTTTTTGAGTTTAAGTTTTTGAATTTTTGAATTTTTTTTTTTTTTTTTGAAGGAAACTTGTCGACTTATGATTGGGATGTTCGATCATGATCGGTCTGGGAATATAGATATTTATGAGTTTGAAGCTTTGTGGAAATATATTCAGGACTGGAAAAGATGTTTCGATTCGTTCGATCGTGATAGGTCCGGGACAATAGATGCTCAAGAATTGTATCAAGCACTTTCGATGTTCGGTTATAGGTACGGATGAATGTGGATTGGATTGGCTGATCTGCGCACCTCTGAAATTTCTTAAAATTGGTTTTTAAAATAAGTTGACAAGTTTTGTCGAAAAAGTTCACAGTTTTATTGAAAAAGTTTACAAGTTTTGTTTGAAAATGTTCACAAGTTTTGTTGAAAAAGTTCACAAATTTTGTTGGATAATGTTCACAAGTTTTGTTGAAAAAGTTCACAAATTTTGTCGAATAATGTCACAAATTTTGTCGAATAATGTCACAAATTTTGTCGAATAATGTCACAAATTTTGTTGGATAATGTCACAAATTTTGTCGGATAATGTTACAAATTTTGTCGAATAATGTCACAAATTTTGTTGGATAATGTCACAAATTTTGTCGAATAATGTCACAAATTTTGTTGGATAATGTCACAAATTTTGTCGGATAATGTCACAAATTTTGTCGGATAATGTCACAAATTTTGTCGAATATATAACAAATTTTGTCGAACAATTACACACATTTTGTTGAATTTCGACAATAAAACAGAAATTTAGAAAATTTGGCGAATATTTGATGGAAATTTAGAAAATTTGGCCAATATTTGATGGAAAATTACAAAATTTGGCCAATATTTGATGGAAAATTACAAAATTTGGCCAATA
>JAQFXT010002683.1:0-11253 GCA_034683725.1 Strigamia crassipes
TGACCCACCCAGGTCCCCGAGGGCTTCCGTAGCGGACAGGGGCTAACCGGAAGTTCGGTTGGCGACCCCTGGTTGTAGATTTGCATAATAAAACATTATCCTGATTTCCCCAAAACCCCACGTTATTGAGACTTACACGCCCGATCGCGATGGCCATCACCTCCGTGCAGATCTTGCAGATGTTGGTCGCGATGTTCATCAACTTTTTCGTTTACGTCGTTTTGATTCGGGGCGAAGAGTGTGACAACAGCTTTTACAACCTCAGACTACAATTTTCTTTGTATTTCTTCTTTTTCATTTTGTTTGTTCGTTTTTATGGCCACGCCTATTCCACAAACACGGAAAAATGTGCCACAAAAAAAGGTATGAAATATAACTAAAAGAGACAAAATTTAAAATAAAAACTAAATTCTAATTTAAAAAAAATAATTTTGTGGCGAATTTATCCCAAAGTAACCTTGCCAAACTGCTAATCCGCGGATTGACAGTCTGGGGCCTTCTTTTTTAGGGCCCTAGGTTATACATAAAAAAGTTTGAAATATTATTTTTGGGCAAAATTTTATTTTTGAATTTACAGAGGCCCCTAAAAATCGACGGCCTCAAAGCGTGTGCCTTAAGTTTGCTTCCGCATGGTTGAGGTTTTTTATATTTTACTTGTTTGGTTTGATTTGTCAACGTTTAATTGATAAATCTCTGTTCTTTCAATTGTTTTTGAAGTTGTTACGCAATTACGCAATTAAAAATATGCATTTGATTAACTTTTATTAACACAAACAACAGATGCGGTCAGATTTGTCAATTATATTTCCACTCAGAACCAGATGCTCATAAAAACAGAGTCTCTTGTTTTATTTGGAAGAAAATGTCGACCGTGTTGACATTCGAAAAAACCATCGACTACGAACACATTTTCAATTAAAAAAATGCATTTGGCTAACTTCTGTTAAGGGCTGTTCTTAAATTACGCAACGACTTAAGTGGAGGGAGGCGATTTCGAATTTTGTTACGGGTTGTTTCGAACGGGGAAGGGGATTCACAATATTGTTACGCAACGGTCAAAAATTTAAAAAAATGCACGAGTGGTGGAAATTTTGGCAAAATTGGAGGGGGAGGGATAGTTTGTTACAACCCTGTTACAAGGGAGAGGAGGTCTAAAAATTTCAAAATTTTGCATTACGTAATTTAGGGACGACCCCTTAACGTAAACGGCAGCTGGGGGTCAGATTATTTTCAATTATATTTGCAATTCAGATCCAGGTGCTCACAAAAACAATTGTTTCTCGTTTCATTCGAAAAAAATGTCGGTTATGTTAACATTCGAAAAAACTATCGACTACGAATTTGTGAAAACATGTTTCGAGTCGTATTGGAGCTTATCGTTCGTGTTCGTGACCATCTACTTGCTTCTCGTTTACCTCGGCCAACGCTGGATGCAATGGCGCCCCGCTTTCGACTTGCGCGCCGTTTTAACCGCTTGGAATTGGAGTCATGCAGCGTTCAGTCTGCTGGGAGTTGCCCGACTTCTGCCCGGGATATTGGACGAATTGCGAAACGACGGGTTTGAATACACGGTTTGCGAAACGAGTCGACTGAAGGTCAATCCGACATATCTATTTTGGGGCTGGTGTTTTAGCGTGTGCAAAGTGGTCGAGTTGGGCGACACCGCGTTCATTGTTCTGCGTAAACGGCGTCTCGTTTTTCTCCATTGGTACCATCACGTGACCGTTTTAATTTACACTTGGTATAGCACCATGTCAATGATCGCGACCAGTCGCTGGTTCGTTTTGATGAATTTCTCGGTCCACGCTGCCATGTACTCGTATTACGCGCTCGGGGCAATGAAATTCAAAATTCCGCGACCCGTTGCGATGGCGATCACCAGCGTGCAGCTGCTGCAGATGATCGGCGGACTGTACGCAAACTGGCGGGCGTATTCGGCGATTATTGGTGGCCGCCATTGTGATACTAGCTATCGCAATATACAAATGTCTTTGTTGATGTATGCCTCGTATTTGCTTTTGTTTTCTCAATTGTTTTATACAAATTATGTGAAAAAATCGCTGAAGCATAAAAATGTATGATTTTAATAAAAAATAAGAAAGTTAACGTTGTTTGACAAGGGCTGGCAATATAATGAAACAGGCCTGCGTGTAACCATGTTGGAATTGCATTGTGGGAACTCGCAGGCTGACATGAATTGACAGTTCATTTTTTTTCCCCCCCGTTTCGATTTTGTTTTAAAAAGATAGAATAATCGAATTGCGAAAATAATTATATACTTTATTATATTTACTAACTTCCACTAAGAAATTTACCGCGGAATGATTATGTCTTACATAGATAGACGTCACGCCTTTCTTGGCCCGAACAAAATGGCGGCGTGTCAGCACCAAAGACGAATCGTTGGTTGAAGGTAGTGTGGTGAATTTTAAAAAGGAAAAGTCAATTTCATGAAACCTGCGCGTTTGTGTTTGATATTTTTTATGTTTTGTACATTTTTCCTGGTAATGAGTGAGTATTGTGACTAGTGATTTATGACCAAAAATGCAGCCTCGTTCAAATCCAATGCCAACAAAAATAGCATTGTTTTTGACACGTGGTGGAAACAAATTTTTTCATATAGGAAATGCAAACAGCTTTTAACTTTTCAATCATTTATGTTTCTCTTGTTTATATTTTTTTGGTGAATATTATTGCTTTGTGTCAATGTTTTGCAGCAGAATTGTACCATTCAACTTGAAGTTTTCAGAAAGTAACCAAGAAATAGGTCACAAGAAAACAACACAAACTTGTAAACAACACGACAAAAACCAAAAATTCAAGTTGACAAACAGCTTTTCTATTATTCTAGCATCAAAAATACAAAAGCAATACACAATTGGCCTTAATTATTTCCTAAGTTGACTGTTTCACATAAAAGCGACTCAAACATCATGAATTGCAGATTGACAACCGAAAACAACAATATTTTTTCACCATGGATCATGTGGTGCAGCTGAACTAGGTTCCAAAAAAGGGAACCGCGCACATTATTTTTCACCTTACTGCAAGTTTATATTTAGATATATTAGATATATATTAGATATATAAGAGAACTATCAAAAGTATTTAAGTGCTTAAGACCTCTAAAGGTCTAAATCCGACCTTGGATCTGCAACTACACTGAGGATGACCAGTGATGGTCGAAAACGTTTTGGGTAAAACCTTTATCTATACTTTAATATGTCAAAAGTTAGAAGTATTTTAATCAATCGATAGTTACGCAATTAGTAGTAATATTAATTACACTCTATGCCACCATCTACCTGCTGCTTGCAGAGACTGGGTTTGTGTATTGGTGTTTAGGTTTAGTTTAGTTCAGCCCCAAATGATTGCCGATTTGCAAAAACATGCATTCGGCTTGCGTCAACAGGACAACAACAGCCATTTTGAATTTGTTTGTAAAAACTAAAACCAGCCTGTACAAAAACCAGCACTTTGGTCTTAGCGGTTTCTGTTTTTTTGCTCTTTTTGATGATGATTCAAGACTGTTTACACAAAAACAAAAACAACAACAACAACAACAACAAGAAACAGACACTGCTGATGTCACCTATTGATGCTCAATGGCAAAGGGCTATAAATTGAAGAAATAGCACATATACCTACATTTTCCATAATGGAATAAACTTGCGCAACTCAAATAATACAAAATTTAAAATGAAAAAGAGGAAAGGAGGAAAGGAATAAAAGGACTACCTCCGATTGCATTATTTGACAAGTTCCAGCAGCTTTTTCTATTATAGTTATTAACGATCCAGAAACCAATAGTGCGGTGCGCCATACACCCGCATTTATTGTCGCAATCATTTCCCCAGCGAACACAATGAATCGATCAATTGTCTTCGTCTTTGAGAAAAACTTTGACCGCGAAGGAAGCCTCGTGTGGATCCGCACCTACTGGACACTATGCTTCGTCTACGCGACCATCTACCTACTGCTCGTCTACCTCGGGCAACGCTGGATGCACCAACGTCGCGCTTTCCAATTAAGCGGTGTTTTAGCCGTTTGGAACTGGAGTTTGGCGGCGTTCAGTCTGACGGGCACCGTCCGATTTGGGACCGAAATATTGGACGAATGGATCAATTTCGGATTCGAACATACGGTTTGCAGCGTCGGACGCGCCAGGGACAACCCGGTCATGGCGTTTTGGTCGTGGTACTTCGTCATGTCTAAAGTGGTCGAGTTGGGCGACACCGCGTTCACCATTCTGCGCAAACGGCGTTTGGTTTTTCTCCATTGGTACCACCACACGTCGGTTTTATTATACACGTGGTACAGTGCCCCTCAACTGATCCCGACTGCGCGCTGGTTCATTTTGATGAATTACTCGGTGCACGCTGTCATGTACTCGTATTACGCGTTCAGGGCGATGAAATTCACTATCCCGCGAATGATTACCATGGCGATTACCAGTGCGCAGCTGTTGCAGATGCTCGGAGGACTGTACGCCAATTGGCGGGCGTATCGAGCGAATATTCGTGGTCAACAATGCGACACGGGCTTGTGGAATATCATCATTTCTCTGCTGATGTACGCTTCGTATTGCATTTTATTCGGCCGGTTCTTTTATAACAGTTACGTGAGAAATCAACCCAGACGCAAAATCACCTGATGAAGTTAGTTTTGACAAACACACATCCTGGCAGGAGCGGATTCACAAATCACACAAAATGAATTTTTTGTCTAAAAATTTGAATTTTTTCCTTTTTTGTCTAAAAATTTGAATTTTTTCCTTTTTGGTTTAAAAAATTGAATTTTTGGTTCAAAAAATTGAATTTTTGGTTTAAAAAATTGACTTTTAAGTTAAA
Organism: Strigamia crassipes; assembly: GCA_034683725.1. NCBI lineage: Eukaryota > Metazoa > Arthropoda > Chilopoda > Geophilomorpha > Linotaeniidae > Strigamia > Strigamia crassipes. Next base: position 4,851 of record JAQFXT010002683.1, read on the forward strand.
AAAATGGTTTTTGGTCCAAAAAATGAGTTTGTAGGTTTTGGGTTTTTGGTTTGTAGTTTTTGGTTTTAAGAATGAAATTTTTCTATTGCATTTATGTTCCTCTGCATGTTTCGATTTGAATAATAGTAATTTAAAAAACAATAAAATGTCTTGATTTGAATAAAGTCTGTTATATCATTAATTTCCATAGTGTGCCAACCGAGTCTGTTGATTTACACCCAACAACAAAACTATAATTTGCCCACAATTATTCAAATGTAACAAAATAATTGTCCGATTTAAATCATACCAAACAACAAATGTGCTTGTGGCCAGTTTGTGGTGGTCTGATTCCTTTGCAATTGTAAAACAAAATTCAAAAACTGCTACATCATGATCAGTACAAGCGCACAGTATCTTCTATTTTGTCTGCTGTTAATTACTGGTAATAATAGAATTTTTTTTTTTTTCCAAAAATTTTGGGGCAGAAATTTGTTTCTGGAATGCTTTATCATAAGAACTTACATATTTCGGCTTCTACGAGTTCAGGATCAAGTGGCATCTTTCGAAATTGACAAATGCAAACTTCACACAAAAATAGAAAATCGTTCTAGGTGCGACAACAACAACAAGTACATCAATCATAGGCAAAACTTGTCCAATTACACATAATACACCAAGAACTAAAGTGATTGCTTTGATGAAATTTCAATTCACCTGTTGAGTTTATGCAATGGAAAATATCAAACGAAAAATAAAATAAAATTAAACTAAAATGTTGAATTTTACTCACAAAACAACAGCTTTCCTATTATTATAACATCAAAAACCCATTGACTAACACCTTCTAATATTTCCGTTATCAGCAGTGCACAATTGGTTGAAATTATTTCCTGAGTTACATTTCGCTTATAAAAGCGACTCGTCAACGCCACGAATCGCAAAACGAAATGAATAAATCGAGCATGTTCTTTTTCGAGGAAAACTTCGACTACGACGGACAGCTACGATGGATCCGCGCCTACTGGAAACTCTCCATCGTCTACGCCTCCGTCTACCTCGTGCTCATCTACCTCGGCCAGCGCTGGATGCGCTCGCGCGACGCGTTCCAATTGCGCGCCGTTTTGGCCGTCTGGAACTGGACTTTGGCGCTCCTCAGCCTCATTGGCCTGTGCCGACTTCTGCCCCAGATACTCGACGAATGGCGACACTACGGCTTCGAACACACCGTTTGTGACGCGACCAGTTACAACAACAATAGGGTCGTCCAGTTCTGGTTCTGGCTCTTCACCATGTCCAAAGTGGTCGAGTTGGGCGACACAGCGTTCATTGTGCTGCGCAAGCAGCGCCTCCATTTCCTTCATTGGTACCACCACGTGACTGTCTTAGTTTACACTTGGTACAGCACCCAGCAGTTGATCCCCAGCGCTCGGTGCTTCGTGTTGATGAATTTGACAGTGCACGCGGCCATGTACTCGTATTACGCGTTCCGAGCGATGAAATTCAAAATTCCGCGCCCCGTTGCCATGGCGATCACCAGTGCGCAGTTGTTGCAGATGCTCGGTGGGCTCTATACTAATTGGCGGGCGTTCCGGGCGATAATTCGGGGCAGTCCGTGCGCTACGGACGCGTGGAACATCAAAATGTCTTTGCTCATGTATGGTTCTTATTGCGGATTGTTCGGCCATTTGTTTTATAGTAGCTATATGAAAAAACAATGTAGACGAAAAATTGATTAATGTCACGAGTTGAGACGTTTGGTTCATTAGGTGCATTCAAAGATTGTGTTTACCGTTTTCATTTTGGTTTTTGTAAGCAGCAGGGCGGATTTACATTCTTGGGGCCTGCAAAGGGGTCTGGGTAACCACACTGTAACTCGTTGGCAACCGCTGAACAAAATACTTTGTATTGAATTACACTCTAAAGTGCATTAAATTTCAAAAACTTGATTATTGAACGCGTTAATTATAGTTCTGGAATCAAGTACTCACAATTCCCATAAATCTAAATGGCGCCAAGAAAAGAGATATCGGATTTTGTTATTTTCATTTTAAAACTCATTAATTTTTTTATATTCTAAAACATGTCAAAAGAAATTTATTACACTACTATATCCATTTCCTGATAAGAAATCATTTATAAAAATTTATCTCTTTACAAACTGTTACCACAGTCGATCTATTGAATTTCAGTACGGACGACACAAAAAAAGAGTTGAAATCGAGGTCAAAATCCAAAAAAATCGACCCCTGACGTGGATCATGAGAATTTGTTTTTCAATAACTCGATTCTGAAAATAATGACGTCATTTTTTCCATGGAAAATCGAGAGAATCTGTTTTTCTATTTGAAATTGAACGCACCTTATATAATTAACACACCTTCTCAAAGTCGCAGATCCGCCACTGGTAAACAGAATGGACACCAAAAACAGCCGTAAACTGTCATCAAAAACTGCAAAACAGAAAGCACAACTATAATAGATTAGGTTTTGTACATCCAAATTCAAAATGGCTGTCACATGATGTTTAATTGGGTGGTTGAACTTTCAGGAGAAGTGAGTAAAAGCAAAGAAATTGATTGGGTGAAAACGAAGGAATTTTAATTGCCGTTTAGGGTTCGGGAAGTTATGGCGTTCATGAAAACACCAAAAACTACATAAATAGAAACTTTGCATGCACCTAGTGAGAATCATTTAAAACTTTTGGACTTAGGTCTTTGTGTAATTTGTGTATTTTGTGTATTTTTTGTGAAAATAAAGCATCAAGTTGTGTGTATAACTGAGGACAAATATTACCACGTGGATTTTCTGCCTTTTTTTTTTTTCCTATTTGACATTTTGTTATTCACAAATCAGTCTGCTTCCTTCGGTTTTATAAAAAAAGTTTTTGTTCTGCTGTCTCCTCAGGTTTCCTGAACTGCTCAAATGAAAACCACATTCACAATAACACAAGCTACATAATAAATAAATCAATTTGACAGAATTTAAAGCCGTTTTTCCGTAGAATTGTTTGTATTATAAAGGGAAATAGTGTTAGGACAAATGCTGCAAAAGTTATTCATTATTAAAATAAAATTCACAGAAGATGAACTAAACACTGTATAACACAATAATGGGTAAATTCAATGGTCTACCACCTGACCCAGGTAGCACCACTTGCAGGTTGATTCTTTCCTCAATGCATACTTCCTCGATAACAGATTTATAATATTTCAGCATGTTGTTAAGAAAACAGAAAGGTAGATTAGGTAGATAAGAAATCGACGAAACGGAATCGATAAAACTTTAAACATTAGTTCTATGGAATGGGAATGATGCCATTTGAAGGAAAATTTGAAGAATTTGTCATTTCCTAATTGGAGTGAAAATTCCAACACAGTGCTCGAATCGGAAAGTCGTATCAACCAGAATGCAGATGTGTTTTTGGAAAATTTAATTTATGTAACAACCGAAACGCCGTTTTGGTGCTTTCCGGTCCAATTCGAGCCCTGTTTTAACACCCAAACCCACGTCAATGGATTTTCCAGCCTAAGATATTTTTAAAACAAAAAGCTTTTTATCTTCAGACAAAACAAAACAAATGGAAAAACCAAATTTTTATCTTATCATTGCGTAAACTATAAATTTTATGAATACGTTGTAATTCTCAATTGAATAGGTAGAAAACATTATCTATCTTTTCAATTTGGTATTACTAAATCATCAAGGTTTTATTCCTAATGCTTTTGTTCAGCAGTTATTGTTCATTAAATTTGTTATGTAATGGTAAAAGCATTAGTTATCTTTACCAGAAAATAAGATCATGGAGAGATGTGACACTGATCAATATTCAGTTAAGACTTACTTTATTCAGTCATGACTTTTTTCAATTGAGAATAGTCTTCGCCTTTAGTTAATATTCCTGAAACGCCAGATTTATTCGAATTCATTTTCCCATCACTCGTTGGTTCACTTCGTATCTTCCGTTGTAAATTGCGTAGTCTGCACACAAATGTCCAAACTGAGTGCAAGCTTTTCTTGCTTTCATTGGTAAGCTCCATATCTCTGAATGAGCAGTCAAATGAATCATGTGACATGGTTCTGATAGTAGAAAATAAGTGTCCCATGCCAACAATACGACGCCCCAAGTATCTAAAAGAAAAATTTATTTTATTACAATTACTGAGATAATTGATATACCGAAATGTGATTACATTTCTTACTCTTGGCGTGATGAACCAGTAACTTCACCACTTATTGATATGTTTCCGTCAATAGGAGAGTTACCTCTTAAGCTCAAATCACGTTTAGGTTGAACATAACTCCCAAATTGGAGATGTCCACTGTTAAATTCTTCTGTGGAATTTGGTATTTGAAATGAATCATCACCTCTGTGATTAACAGGACATTTATTTATAATTGAAGTGCTCGGAGTTACAAAACTAGAATTTCTAATATTGTCATGAACGGAATATGACTGCACTTATGACTCTCTGTAAAAGTCAATAATTTAATGAGTGTTGATGAAATAAAATGATGAAATGATGTAATTATGAAATTACTGTTGATTAAACTAGCAGAGGTGCATGAAATTTAGCCGAATGACTACAATTCATCTCATTTCAACTACTCCAGTCGTAATTAATTCAATTCAATTCACTCAAAGTTAGTATTAATTCATAATGTATTTCTCGCTTTTAATAAACTTTTGTAAGTATTTATTTTAACTACTTTTGACTCGAGTAGTTATTTTGCACCTTTTATTACTGAAAATCCCCATGACACCTATTTTTAGGCCTAACCTAATTTTTTCCTAAATCAAATCGGATATAAGACCTCGCGGAAGCAATCTTTTTTCAGATCGCTGGTTTTCGAACTGTAACTTTTTAAACGCGTATCGTGAAGAGACGACCCGGGTCGCCGCAAGTACAATATTTAATAATATTGTAAAAGTAATGACTTTTTCAAAAAAATTACATGATTCGAAAGTCACATGATTCAAAAAAATCACATGATTTGAAAGTCACATGATTCAAAAAAATCACATGATTCGAAAGTCACATAATTCAAAAGTCACATGATTCGAAAGTCACATGATTGAAGTGCCATATTCAAATGCATGGTAAAGTGGCATAACAACACACCTTACCACAATAGGTGGCAGCAAAATGTGTTCTTAAAACTTTGTAATTAAGAGATTAAAAGTGAGAATTTTAAAATTTTTTTCAAAAAAAAATTGAGGCAAGATATAAAATAATATTATCTAGGTCTAGGCTTTTGTTATTTTTTTTTTTGCAAATAAAATTAAAAAAAAATTCGTGAAAAAATATGCAACAAATTTCATCAATTTAAAATAATGGGAGCATTCATTTTATTAATAGCTATTTAAAAAAAAAAAATCAAGATGAAACACACTTTTATAATTAAGCTATGACTTAACTAAGACTGCAAAATATCAGGCAAGATGGCGAGTAGGCTCGCATGAAAAACCAGAACTAGATTCAAAGATTACGCTAGCCCAAATTTTTCTTTGTCAGAGTTTTGTTAGGAGATACTTAGAATGTAAGTCAGTGGTTGCACATCTGTTCTTCTAACGAAATCTAAACGGTGCAATCAATTATTCCCCAAAATCAGATACGCCATTAAAACACCTGTGTAATTACAACATGATTATATTGTATATGAACTGGAACTGCCTGAACAAAAGTTTGTTTTGTTTCCACTTCTAATATAAATAAAATTCACTCCACAAGCAAACATTTTTTGAGCGTTCGTTTGCACCCAAAGATGATTCCAGAGAACCGTTTGGACACGCGAATCAAGTTCACCTATGTTTCTGACTACGAAGAAAACTTTGACATTGGTAATATCTTGGAATGGTTGAAGTCATACTGGCAAACCTCAATCCTTTACGCCGCCGTTTACGTGGTCCTAATCTTCTACGGTCAACATTATATGAGATCGCGTCCCAGCATCGATTTACGCAAATCGCTCGTCGTATGGAACTTGAGTTTGGCTTTGTTGAGCATTGCAGGAACTTGTCGCTTCTTACCAGAATTGGTTCACGTGTGGAGCAAATTTGGATTCCAGTTCACCGTATGCAATTCCAGTTACTATAAGGACAATCCGACACTTGCCTTTTGGGCTTGGCTTTTCGTCTTATCCAAAGTAGTGGAATTAGGAGACACTGTCTTCATCGTTCTACGGAAACGAAAGCTCATGTTTCTTCACTGGTACCACCATGTGACTGTTTTAATCTACACTTGGTACACGGCCCACCAATTTGCCGCCACTGGTCGTTGGTTCTTGCTGATTAATTATATGGTTCACTCGGCTATGTACTCGTATTACGCTCTTAGGGCCATGAGAGTGACTGTGCCACGATCAATTGCTATGTTGATCACGTTAGCCCAGCTGAGTCAAATGGTTGTTGGTCTTTACGTCA
>JAQFXT010002684.1:0-11249 GCA_034683725.1 Strigamia crassipes
TGTATGCTTGTGCCCACCGACTGCTCCGTCAGGAGCAGCGGAGATGTTGGATTTACAGTTGTGTTGGACACACAAAAGGAACTTACCTGCAGGGGACGGCATCGAATCCCAAACAACCTTTTTTAAAAGTTTTTTTAGGCTTTTTTAGGTTTCGTCTAGATTTTTGGGGACGGCACATGCAGGCAAGCCAGAGGTTACTAAGCTCTAAGCTCTAACACATTGTATTCAATTATATTGTATGGATTTGATATTTGTTAATTAGGGGATTAAGCAACATTGTATTTAATTGTACTTTGAATTGAGTTGATTTGTTAGAGTTGAGTTAACTATTGAGTATAAGTTTACGGTTTATGATTAAATTGAATACTTTTCCTTGTGTAAGTCAGTGGTAATGTTTGTTTGATTTAGTTTCACAGTTATTTGAATTATTAAACTAGAGTATATTTTGTTAAGAACTACATGTCTTTCTGTCTTTATTCATCTGGTATTTGGCTATGTGTACGATCTCATTCCCACGTACATGTAACAGTATAGTCTTTTTATGCATACGTTATAATATTTATATCTCAACTTATAATTCTTTTTTGTAAGTTTGATTCTGGACGCATAAACGTACAAACAACTTACAACTTATCTTTAAGTTATAAGTTATTTAAAGTTTAAAAAACATAACGTTCAAACCAGTCGCTGACTGTATCTACAGCTAATTAAAGAAATATTTTTTTTAATACAAAATTTCCTCCCCATTGGCAGCAGACTTGGATTGAATCTAATCAATTTAATTCAGGAAATATGTTTTACGTAACCAAATGATTTGTAAATTTTGGAGACAAAAAATGCAACGATTTATGTAATCGACTCGGTAATTCAGCGATAGCTTACGATGTATTTTAAGTGCATTCCATTCGTAAATCGATGAAAACCACACTAAAACCGTTTATCTAATCATTTATAAAAACTAATTAAATTCCATAAAAAAAGTTATATCCAACCATTCAAACAAATTCACTTTCTCATAAAACAAAACAAAAACTCGTACAACATTACTCCACTCTCCAAAAAACGTGTGCACCACAATTCTTTCACAAAACAACAAATTCATGGCAATTTAAAATTTACATCGAATTTCATGTATTTCACCAGCCCACGTCGTCCACCACTGAAAATTACTCGACATCGGCACTGTCCATCCTGGATCCAAAATTATCTCTTTGTCCTATAAATACATACAAAAATACAATAAAATACAATAAAACACAATAAAACTCAATAAAAAGAAAACGATACACATATCCAGAGCTATAAACTGTAACTATATAATGTTATGAAGTGTGGAGCCGTTCTGACTTGTGTTAGATAAGCACAACCTTTAAACCAACGTCTTATCGCAGATTAAACAAGGTTAATTTGCAGTTCAATGTTGTCCGTCATCATATAAGACTCACACTTTCGCTCGCATCACTCATGACTCTGTCAATCATGTCCAACAGCAGCAGCACCATTGACTTCCTCGATCTACACCATCTACAAATAGTCGACTACATCATATTTGTACTTACCTTGGCTATATCGTTGCTGATTGGTCTTTATTATGCGTTCACTGGCAGCAAACAGAAGACCGTGCAAGAATACCTCGTTGGGAACAGGAATATGGGGGTTCTGCCGGTCGCCATGTCGTTATTGGCGACGTTTTTGTCAGCCATGGGGATGATGGTGATGCCGGCCGAGATTTACATGTACGACGCTGGACTCATTTATTCCAGTATTGGAATGTGTCTGGCGATGCCTGTGGTTGCCACGTGTTACTTGCCGGTGTTTTATCAATTGCAGTTGACAAGTGCTTATGAGGTAATGGCAGGATATCCTCATCTTTAATCAATGGAATTAATGGATTTTTTTTATTTTTTTTTGGTTATTTAGTACCTGGAATTGAGATTCAACAAACATTTAAGAAAAATTGGATCTTTGATATGTATCTTGCAAACAGTAAGTGTCAAAATGGATTTATAAAAATGAGTTTAAAATTTTGTTTTTGTTTTTAGTTGGTTTATATCAGTTTGGTGTTGTATGCACCATCGCTTGCAATGAGCCAAGGTAAAATCTCATTGAACTAAGTGTAAACAACTGATTAGTTTGTTAGTGTAAACAACTGATTAAGTTTGATTGATTTTTTTTTTTTTTTTTTTTTTAGTGACTGGGTTGAATTTGTGGGCTTCTGTTGTTGCTGTTGGATTGTTGGGGACTGTGTACACCACTCTGGTATAATGGGTTAGGGTTGCATGAGTTTTTTTATGTTGAATAAATATTTTTTTGTTAGGGAGGAATCAAAGCAGTTATGTGGACTGATGTTTTTCAAATTTTGGTTGTTTTTGTTGCATTGCTCGTGTCTATCATCAAGGGAGTTGTTGATGTTGGTGGTTTTTCTTGTGTGTTTGAGAAGGGATTTGAGGGTGGTAGACTTAAACTGAGGTATTTTAAAGTTTTTATTTGATTTTTCTAAAACTCCGAATTGTGACCTGGTCCATGTAGTGGTCTATGTCAAATTGGTTTATTTATTCGGAGCTTTAAGGTGTATGCATTTCTTTTTTTCAATCAATTTCTTGTAGTTTGGAACCTGATATTCGAGTCAGATATACAGTGTGGAGTGTAACAATTGGAGCTTTCTTCAAATGGCTTGGTTTTTATGGGATTGGGCAAATGCTAATTCAAAGATATGTTTCATCTCCAACTTTAAATAAAGCAAAATTGTAAGTAAAAAAATACAATAACAATTTACTTTCATTTTAAAAATGAAAATTTCAATTTGCAGAACAATTTGTGTCAATTTATTAGGAAATGGTTTATTTAATGTAATAGCTTTACTCGGTGGTTTAGTAATCTATGCGAAATACTGGAACTGTGATCCACTAACAACTAAAATGATCAAAGCATCAGATCAAGTAACTTTTATTTTTGTCCTACCCCAAATGGAAATAATTAAATTTATTAAATCCAGTTACTGCCTTTATTTGTGATTGAGACACTACACTTATATCCAGGTCTTACTGGCTTATTTATTGCCGGATTATTCTGTGGCTCTCTTAGGTACACAAATATTCTCCTCAGATAATATCAACTGTAATATAAAAAAAAAAAAACATCTTTGCAGCACCCTATCATCAGCCTTGAATTCACTCGCAGCAATGGCCTTGGAAGATTTTATCAAAGCGTTTAAAAGATGGGAGAAAATGAGTTCTGAAAGAGCTGCTATTGTGTCTAAAATACTAAGTTAAACTTAACCAAAAACAAATACAATTTTTCTACAATTAATTTCTGCATTTATTTTTCCAGCTGCATTTTTTGGCCTCTTGTGTTTAGCTTTAGTGCCAATGTTTTCAGGAGGCAAATCAATAATTCAAGTAATTGTGATAATAGAGAAATTGGTGATTACGTTTCTTATATGTAAAGAAACGTTATTTGAAGTTTAAAAAACGTAATCGCCAAACCTCTAATACTTTTAACTACTTCTTTTTGCGTAACTATCATTTGTTCTAAACTTCTTTGATTGACATATTAAAGAATATGCGAAAATGGTTTTATACCCAAAACGTTTTCGACCGATGTTGGTCTTCCTCAGTGGGTGTTTGAGGATCATTTTATTTACTGTCACTCATATACTCTAATACTTTGCAATTTATAGATTTTTGATTGTCATAAAATTAATTTATTATTTAGACAAATTCTTACAACTCGCATACATTTTTGGGAATCATCTTTGCTTTATTTTCACTTGGAATGTTTGTTCCTTGGTCAAACTCAGCAGTAAGTAATTTTATGGCTGCAAAATGGAATTTTGGAATTTAATAATTTTCCCAGGGTGCCACAATAGGTGTTATAGTGGGATTCGTCTTTTCCCAATGGATGACCATCAATGCTCAGATGAATAGACCATTCACAAATCCATCTAAAATGTCAATTGAAGGATGTGTTTCATTGAACCAGACACTGGATTACTTATCTGTTAATGACACTTCAAGTTTCCTATCACCCAAAGATCACGAGTAAAATAATAAAATAAAAAATTTGATTTTTTTAATTAACATTTGTATTTTCTAGTTCTGACGTTTTCCCTCTGTACCAAGTGGCATTTGGATGGATTATGTCTTTGTCTGCTGTGCCAGTTCTAATTGTGGGAACAATTGCCAGTGCTCTATACAGTTACACAAATCATGCGTGCCAAAGTTTATTATCAATTGATTAATATTTATTTACAGAACCAACCAAACTCAAAGATTTGGATTTGAGATTACTGAGTCCACCCGTTCAATATTTCGTCAAAAGATTTTTTATCAATAAACAACAAGTGGGAGTTTTATTTGCACTTAACCCAAATTAACCAAAATAATTTTTTTTTTTAAATTGCAGAGTAACCATATGTCGGACAAAGAAAAAGCAGCCAATGAAGTTTTACTGTTAAATGTTAAGCCAAACTCTCACTGAACCAAACTCCATAAAACAATTTTTATTAATTTTTATCAATTTGGTAACCAAAAAAAAAATAGTGAATTAAAACAAATGAAACTGCAGAAAGGAAATTTAAAAGAATAACGAAGATAATTAAATGGAAATCAACAACTAAAAGTCGTGGACACCTTGTCCCAGTTTCATTGTCATTAATGGTTTCTATGGTAAGAACACCTGTTGTGTATGCTTCCCTGCATCACCTTAAGTCATTTTATACGACGCTGAGTATTCAGCACCCTCTATGTAAATTCTTAGCAATAAAACCATCTTAGAATTCTTATAACGAACCGCAAGGAACCCAAAAAATTTTTTGTTATAACGATAGTTCGTTATAAAAAATTACACTACAAAATTTTTTTCAGTTCTTTAACTGAAAACCAATTTATGTTTATCATAAATAAGATTATTAATTTATACACATGGTAATTTTTGTTTGAATTTAACTTTTTACAGTATTTAAAAAAATAAAATTTTCATTTTTATCAATTTTAAAAATAATATTTTCTGGCACAGCATATAAACGAGTGAGTCACGTGATTAATTTTCAAAATTCGTTATAAAAAGGGCTTGTGGGTATTAGAAAGTTCTTAAAAACTTGTTCTTTATAACGAATAATTCTTAATATCAAAATTTTTAACATGGTGTTTTATGGGAAACCAACCAAGTCATCTAAAATAAATGTATTATAACAAAAATTTGTTATATCGTGGTTCGTTATAACAAGGTTCAACTGTAATCTCGTTTGTTTATTGCAGTCCCATAAAAACAAAACCAGAAATCCAAGAAAAACCAATAAAATGTGGAATCACAATAAGAAAATAATCGAGTTAATATTTCTTTAAAAAATCCTTTTTTAATTTCGCCATTTTTATTTAACATTTCTGTTTCACGTCAAAGCCTTGTTGTGCTGGTTTTTCCACTATTGCTTTTCTTATCACGCAAGAATGGAATCCCATCTTGGAGTTTATCATTCGACTGGACCGCAGAAATAACCTAAATTAATCAAAATCGTTTTAATCGATTTTCATTTTTAAAATAAAACAAAAACAAATTCTAACCTGTTTCTTAATGAAAAATCTTTTCACTAAATACCGAACAGGTGGACTCAATAACTTAACATCCAAATCTTTCAATTTAGTTGGCTCTACAAAAGAAATAATCAGCCAAATCGATTACAAACTCGTCCAACTGTTTTTAACTGTATAAAGCACTGGCAATCGCTCCAACAATTAAAACTGGTAACGCGGACAGAGTCATGATCCAACCAAACGCCACTTGATAAAGAGGAAAAATGTCAGAACTAAAAATTAAAAATTAAAAAATTAAAAATTAAAATTAAAACTTAAAAATTTGTCACGGATCAACTCTCTAGACAAAGTTCGCACGCAGTGAAATGCGCGTCGGATCTGCAGGTTGGCCAGCGCTCACCAAAAGAAAACCTCGAACGTGGGCGTCGGAACTCTTAAGCGCTGAGTCTTCGTGTCCAATATATATTTATTTAGGATTTGGATTCTTGTCCTCCGCTAGGATGTCCCTTGCTAGGGTCCTCAGGTGTTGAGTCAGGCTGAGGGCGCGACAAATGAACGCTTGGCATTAGCAAGGATAGTTGCGCGTCGTGTATTGGGCTGGATTCAGGTGGTGGTGACCGGTTATCGGCATAGACAGCGGCCAGTGGCCTGCGATTGTGTGGGACAGGCGTTGCCAGAAGCTTGCATGTCGGCCGTTAGCCACTGCAGTTAGCCAGGCCTAACACGTAGAAATGCCTGGAAACCAGGTTTCAGATTTAGATGGGTGAAATCCCAAATAACAAATGTCTTTATTGACAGGGAAAAACAACAAAGTCACCTCTGGTCAGGTGGCCAGAGAGACAAAGTATTAGCTCAACACGAGAGGTGAAAGATGGCGAATCTATAAATAGCGCAGATCTTATCACAGAAGCACGATGCAGATGATTCATGCGCAGACCCATGCACACGTATACATCTGCATAAATTAGCGCAAGTGCATGCCCGTGACAAATTAAAAATTAAAAATTAAAAATTAAAAATTAAAAATTAAAAATTAAAAATTAAAAATTAAAAAAAACCAAAAAATTTAAGAAAATAAATTGATATCTGGACCTGTGATCTTTGGGTGATAAGAAACTAATCGTTTCATTAGCTGATAAAGAACTGAGTGTTTGGTTCAATGAAACGCATCCATCGACCGATATCTGAGAGCGAGTTGTAAACGGTTCATTCATCTGAGCATTGATACTCATCCATTGAGAAAAGACCAATCCCACCACTACGGCTATCGACACTCCCTGCAACAATCTTTCAATTTCAAATTTCAAATTTCAATAAAATTAAACGGATTTTCTTACTAATGAGTTTGCCCACGGAACAAACATTCCAAGTGTAAATAAACCAAAACTTATCCCAGAAAAAGTGTGTGCATTGTACGAATTAGTCTAAAACAATCGAATAAATAATAATTTCAATTTCCTTTTGTTGCAAATACTTGAATAATCGAATCTCCTCTTGAAAATACAGGAACCATAGCCAAACACATGAGTCCAAACAGCAAGGCTAAACAAAGTAACAAAATAAAGAAAAATAAAAAATGGTGGTCACTGTTAAGTTGCATACTCAGGATTTTGGAAACAGTGGCAGCTTTTTCAGAACTCATTTTCTCCCATCGTTTAAACGCTTTGATAAAATCTTCCAGAGCCATTGCTGCAAGCGAATTCAATGCCGATGATATAGTGCTATACATACAGTACATGTTATTGACATTGCGGTAAATACGTACTAAGCACATTCAGGGCCGGATTAACCATTAAACAATATTAGAATATGCTTGGAGCATCGAGGGAAAGAGGTAATAAGACACCGCATGGTATGGAGAGTACCAATTGGCTGGATGCTTATCACTAATGGAAAGAACTGACAAAGAACTATGTTTGGCCTTTAGTTCGGTACAGTGCCTTCCAGCGCCGACCACATGGCTAACTAGAACCACAAAAGGGGCAAAAACTGTCACCGCTTGTGCCGGGCGTTACCCGGATTTCTCTGACTGTCTCAGATCATGTCATGGATCCGCGGATGGAGCATAATCGGCAATAGACCAAACACGCTGCCAGTAGTTAATAGCCTGCCTTCTTGGAGTTTTATTAAACATCGAATTTTTGCGTAACTGTAATTGATTTAATCGATCATTATTGACATGTAAAGTTACCGCTGAATAAAGTTTAAACTTAACATTCTTGGAGTTGCAAAAACTCTATAGAAGGCACTTCCGTTTCCGCCCTGTTGCCAGTGGTCAACTCCACTGGGCGATGGGTGTTGCCCAGGGTGGCTACCAGTTCTATCCGTGTCCGCAATGTTATCCAATATATCCAATATTTTTTACGTTCAAATTTCGTTTACAAAATTTTCAAAATTTTTAATTTGTTGATAATTGCTACATATTTTGAATTAGGCTTATATAGGGGCTCCAAAATATTTTAAATGTTTAGGGTTTCTAAAGATATTATCCGACCCTGGGCACATTCATAAAGTCACGTTTTGTTGTTTAAATGTCATTTAACTGCCATTTTTCGAGTTAAATAAAAAAATGTTGTTTAAAGTGCTGTTTAGTCTAAATGACTTTTCGAATGCGGCTATTGCAATATCATTTTCGTACCTAAGAGAACCACAAAATAGTCCAGCAATAAATAATCCCGTGAGGCCTGGATATGAGTGAAGTGTCTCAATCACAAATAAAGGTAATAACTAATTGTAATCAATAAATAAACGAATTTTAGATTTGATTTGCTTACAACAAAATGGCACTTACTTGATCAGATGCAGTGACCATTTTGGTTTTCACTGGATCACAGTTCCAGTATTTGGCATAGATTACCAAACCACCCAGCAATGCTATTATCTGAAACAACCCATTTCCTAGGACATTATAGAAAATTGTTCTGCGAAAGAGAAAATTGTAAGCATAGTGTTTAAAACATTTCAATGTTTGTCTTTCCTACAATTTAGCATCTCTTAAGCTTGGAGATGAGACATATCTTTGAATTACCATTTGTCCCATCCCATAAAAACCAACCCACGACACAAAAGATCCAAAACTCACACTCCATACAGTGTATCTGACCCTCAAATCAGCTTCTAAACTAAAACAAATGTATTTATATAGAAATAAAAACAAATGAATTAATTATAACTACCTCAAATCAAGTCTACCACCCTCAATTCCCTTTTCAAAGACATAAGAAAAACCACCAACATCAACAACTCCTTTCAGAATAGACACAGCCAATGCAGTGAAAACAACCAAGAGTTGAAACACATCTGTCCACATGACTGCTTTGATTCCTCCCTAATAAAAAAATGTTTATTTAAGATGAAAAAGTTAAGAAATCTCAACTATTTATACCAGAGTGGTGTACACAGTACCAAGAAGTCCTACAGCAATAACTGAAGCCCATAGGTTAAGCCCAGTAACTAAATACAATTAATAAATCAGTAATTTACTCATTAGTGTGAATCATTAATTTTACCTTGGCTCATAGCAAGAGATGGTGCATACAAAACTAAACTGATATACACTAACTAAAAAAAAGTAAATCAAATTCATTGTACAGTAAATACACAAAAATCCTCAAAACAAGATTTACTCATTCTTTCTTTTTCAGTGCTTACCATTTGCAGAATACATATTAAAGATCCAAATTTCCTTAAAT
This sequence comes from Strigamia crassipes, assembly GCA_034683725.1. Lineage (NCBI taxonomy): Eukaryota > Metazoa > Arthropoda > Chilopoda > Geophilomorpha > Linotaeniidae > Strigamia > Strigamia crassipes. The sequence goes on from JAQFXT010002684.1 coordinate 9,224, forward strand.
GTTTGTTGAACCTCAGTTCCAAATACTAAAATGTAAAAAATTAAAAAAAAAAAAAAACTGTAAATTTCAATTTACAATAATTTCATATCCTGTCATTACCTCATAAGCACTTGTCAACTGCAATTCATAAAACACTGGCATGTAGCAAGTGGCAACCACAGGCATTGCCAGACACATTCCTATGGATCCATAAATGAGACCAGCATTGTACATGTAAATCTCAGCTGGCAAGGCCATCATACCCAATGCTGACAGAAAAGTGGCCATTAGAGACATGCTGACTGGGATAATTCCCATTTTCCTATTGCCAACAAGGTATTCCTGCACAGTTTTCTGCCTACCACCAGTAAATGCATAGTACAAACCAATGACCAAAGATATGACCAATGTGAGTACAAATATAACATAGTCAACCACTTGCAAACGGTGAAGTTCAAGGAAATCTGAGCTGCTGCTGCTGTTGGACATGATTGAACAGTTGTCCCAGTATGTATGGTGACAGTGCAAATGTGATTCTTATCCCAATTGATACCACATTCAACCTTTATTTAACCTTTTTAAATCTGTGATAAGATTAGTTTATTATTGTTACAAAAATGTGCAATCAAAACCTTTGTGTTGTTTGTCTATGCTGGAAATGTTTTGTAAATAATGAACAATGTGATATCTCGTAATCAATTTGGAACCTGTGATTCAAAATGACATTTGGGAGAAAACTAAATAAATCCTATTACAACAGCTATTGTGACTGCCCAAATCAATCATTTCCAATAACTTTTCTTGCCATGAATTTAATTTAATCATTTTTTCCTTTTTTTTCTATTCGTATTGGAAAATGGCCAACAACTAGACACTAATTTTTGAACCAATTACAATAGAACATTGATTATAGATGGGCAGAGTTGCATGCCTTACTGCAATTTGGTAACTAGTTATCGTTACCATTATTTAGCCAAAATAGTAACAAGTACCATTTGTTATGGTTACTTATTTGTGAATCTCGTTACCGTTATCGTTACATTACCGTTACATTTTCATTACCGTTACGTTATGTAAATTATTAAAAATTGTATGTTTTTTACCACAAACATCTAGAAATTGTTTGTTTTTAGCTAAAAACGTTCAAAAATTGTTCATTTTTGGCCAAAAACATCCAGAAATTGATCGTTTATGATCAAAAACGACCAAAAATTGTGTGTTTTTACCATGATGCAATGTAACAATTACGTAATTTCGAGTAACGGTTTGTTACTGCTAAATAAGTAACTAATTACCATTACGTTATGCTGGTAACGGTTTTATGAACACCTATGTCTCCCAACTAGTTTCGATAATCGACGTTCTACTCCACTCTTGTTCTGGTCATTGAAACAACTCTTGTTTGTGTTAAAATATGTTTTCTTTATTTCTTGTAAAAATAATTGAAATAAAAAACTTTTTTTTTTATTAATTTAAAAACGAGAAATTTCTTCATCACTGTATGGAGTAAACAAAGGCTGTGGATCAAGCAGCAAGTCAGGTCTGGGTGTTGATGCCATTTCCAACTGTTTCTTCAACTAGATTTAATTCAGTATACAAATAAAAACAAACTGAACTCTATTTCTATTTATTCTTACTTTTTCAGGGCAAATTTTTTTAATCAAGTACTGGACGATCGGACTGAGTAATTTCACGTCAATTTCATCAATTTTGTTTGGACCTTCATAAAGTATTTTTTTTAAATTTGTTTTCCTCTCTATCTAACACATCATTTGCAACGTTTACATACAAGACAGAAGACTGGCAAACATTCCCACAATTAAAACCGGAACAGCACAAATTATCTGTATCCAACCGTAGGAAATTTGATACAGTGGAAACACTTCAGTACCACTAAAATATCAAAAGTTTTAATTCAAATAAAATCAATACGCAGTTTGCGCCATGTACTTTTACGTTATAAAAAACCCCGTTATGCCTATAACTATAGTGGAAAACTCATAAGTCTAATGGAGCTTACACTATATCGAAAAATAGCGTAGCCAAT
>JAQFXT010002685.1:0-11249 GCA_034683725.1 Strigamia crassipes
ATCATTTTAGACAAAAATTCATCATTTTAGACAAAAATTCATCATTTTAGACAAAAATTCATCATTTTAGACAAAAAGTCATCATTTTAGACAAAAATTCATCATTTTAGACAAAAATTCATCATATCAGACAAAAAATCATCATTTTAGACAAAAAATATTATGCTTAAAAAATAAATTACTTTCAATAATCTAATTGGACACAATTTAAAATGTAAAAAAAAAAAAAAAACCATTCCTTTATTTGCTAAATAAACGAAAGTTATGAATTACTACAGCAACACGTAACGAGACCGTCAAATAATTGTATCGAACGATCACGCTAAACTAGAGTTACCCTCAGTGTGACATTCAGCTTGTTCCTATGTATATACTTCAACATTTCGCAATGCCACACTGCATTATTAATCCTCGGGCATAAATCGATAACTACACTGTCCATTGGATTATCCAGTTCCAAAAATCTCATTACGGAGTGACCAGTAACCAAATTACATCTCATCAACACAAAAACCTTCAAACGAGCCATCCTATTCGACGCGAGTACGTCATCAATCTGCTCATCGGTCAACGCCAGACCAATAAGCTGCAGCCGTTCCAATTTCTTAGCATTTTTCAACGCCCGAATCAAATGCCCACAACCAGTTCCCGGACGACAACTCTCAACGAGCATCGTTAAATGGGAGAACGGAACGTGGTTGATCGGTCGCTCGGCAAACAAATCATCATCGAATGGAACGGCCGCATGCGTGCCACTTACGCAGAAAGACTTCAACATGGGGCACAATGCACCAGCGAGCTGGATATCGAAGATGGAATTACCCAAAAAGATTTCCTCTATCTGCGGGCCGAGCTTCGGCAGCAGCCGGTTGAGATCGATCGTTTCTTTCGAAAAGATGGCGATTTTCTTGAGTTGCCGGAACTTCGGCAAGTGGTCAAACAGCCGTATCGGTAGGCTCACTTTTCCTACGGGGACCATAGTTAAATTTGGAAACAACGCGATTGCGATCTTCAAGTCCGCTTCGTCGTTGAAGGAGAAGTTTCCTAGGGTTAGGAGCGAAGGAATCGGCGAAGCGTTTTCCGAACCGACCGCGCGTAGATCCCGTCGAAGCAGCACCATGGCGTCGCTCGTGGGTTTCTGGTCGGAGCGAAGGTGTTCGAGGAGAGTTAGATTCCTCAAAGCGGTCACGCATCCTCGGCCGGTGACCGAAGTCGACGTGATGTTCAAATCGACTATTTTGAGGTTCCGCGAAGTCGATCGGTCTTCGGCGAGGGTGCACAACAAACTGATTCCGTTGTCGGTGACGCCCTCGCAGTGGTTTAGGTCTAGGGTTTGTAATTGCGGACAGTGGGTGCCGATTTGGTATAAAACGAGGTCTTGTACACCGGCGCTTTTTATCGTGAGGATTCGGATGTTGGGAATGTTTGGAATCAGCGCTTCCAACTGTTGGTTCGTGATGTTGTTGATTTCGTCCACGATCTTTAAAGTTGTTAGATTCTGAAATGAAAATGATTTGGTTGGTTTTAGAGCCGATTTTGGAAGAAAGAGCGGTAATAAAGGTTTTTGATTGATGTATTCAAAAAGTCGTGTTTTAAGTGGTTTGGTAATGTCGCTTTTGTGAATATTTGTGTTTACGAGTGTAAAATGTGCGAAAACGTTTTAAATTTGGCGTTTTAGCAAACTGTGGGTGTTTCAAGAGAGTGCGTATATTGTACGCATTCTGAAAAGACAATTGTTAACACAAATATTAAACACCTAACTTACAATTTCATCGAAAAATCGTCTTTAAACAGAGATACTTTTTTTTTAAACCGTTGAAAATGAATTTTAGGACCAAAAAATCATTTTTAAACAATAAAAAAAACATTTTTAAATTATAAAAAAAAACATTTTTAAACAAATAAATCATTTTTAAACCAAAAATTAAATTTTGAGAACTAAAAATTTAATGCTGAGAATCAAAAATTTGCTCCTGAGAATCAAAAATTTGATTTTTAGTGAACCAAAAGTTTATTTTAAGACCAAAAATTCAATTTTAGGTCAAAAACATTTATTTTTCGGCAAAAAAAAACTCCGTCATTTGATGAAATGCACTTATTTAAAAAAAAAAAAACATTTGCATACAAAAAAATTTATTTTCAAACAAAATAATAAATTTTCAAACAAAAAAAAATCATTTTCAAACAAAAAAATTAATTTTTAAACAAAAAAATTAATTTTCAAGCAAAAAAATTCATTTTCAAACAAAAAAATTCACACTTAGATCCAAAAAACCATTGTTTAATAAAAAAATCATTCTTAGACCAGATAAAATTATTTTTTGGCCAAAATCATTTATTTTCGGAGTAAAAAAAAACACGGCTTTTTGGATGCATATGAGGAATTTTTCAGTACGATATCAACATCCAGACACCAACCAACACTTTACCTTGCAGACATTCCCTATCCTGTCGAAAAATGGACCAATAGGGAGGTCGTACTGCACCGTTCGCTCTAGAAAAGTAACACAATCTATTTTCTGTGTGTGGGAATTAATAAATATCTCCGATTGCAATGGAAAATGAATTGCTTTCCCGCGCAACTCATCGAGCACCACGAAAGCTACAAATCAAAGAAATAAATAAATAATAAAAAATTTGTTCAATTATTCCGATGACTTACGCAGGCGTCCCAAGTGATTCTTTAGTTGATCAAAGTGTTTGTGGAGTATTGTTTCCTCGCACAAACGTTGCAGAGGTCCTACACGTTTTTCCATTTTGTACGGCATCGTAGTAAAGTCGTGGAAACGGAATCTTTCATACGATTTACGAAGTGGCGTGTGAAACTTGGTTATAGTGGTTTCAATATGGCGCCAGACTTGATAATCGATCTATGGGTAAATAAAAAAGGCGAGACACTAACAAATATATACAATTAGTAGTTTTTAACCCGTAATTACAGGTTAATCGATTTTTAACTGAAATTATCACCAATATCGATTTATTTTTAGTTTATTATTCAAAATTACACGAAATTAAGTTGCAGTGCCGCTCTGGTGGGAACATTACTAACTAGATTTTAACCAATAAGGTGATGCGTTACTCTCTGCATAGTCAGAGCACAGATTACAATCTGTGGTCAGAGTCAATAGAATGGTATGGTCAGTGGACCTATAACACTCCCCACATTTGCAATTCCAACCAATCGGTTATTCGGTTTTTTGGCCAATAAAATAATAAACCGTGTCCGTGTGACGGTCTCGTTTCGCAAAAGGACGTAAAAACTGCCACCAGAGCGCGCCACATGTATAAATAGCGCAAAATTCAAGTTTCGAATGAAACTTGTACGGAAAAATAACTTTAAAGCAACCCTTAGTCAAGCGTAAAATAAAGTTGGGTAATTCGTACCAGAATTAGCACCTATATTAAATAAAATCAATCGTATTGATTTATATCTTACTAGGAATACGCGCACTTGTGACCTATATCGGCCACTAACAACCTATGCCCAATCACGTGACGTTGGATGACGTCATACGTCATCGGCCAATGGTAAGCCGACCAGGTGTTCAGGGGCCCTATAAAAGGCCTAACCTAGAAAACTAGCAGATGACGCGGTGCACACACTCATGGAAACAAAAATACAAGTCAACAAACCACATGGTCGCATAATAGGAAAAACCGCGGAAAATTGTCTTTTTATAATAAAAAAAACATTAAAATGAGAGAAAATATCGCAGAAAACCACACACAAAGCATGCTAAGAGATCCAGATGGTTTGAAAAATCAAACTGGTCAACATGTGCTTCAATAAAATGTGTTTGAAAATGGCAGTTCTGGTTACACACAGAGCAAGGGATAATGGACGTTACAGCCAATCCCTGCTAACCATATTGAGCTTCATCCTGCCCAATTGTGTAGCAAATCCAAGAACTTAGTTTAACCATAGAGCTAAATCCTCGGATTTTTAAATAAAATAAAATATGCAATATTACAATATATCGCAATATTTGCGTTATATTGCGACAAAATAATAATTCACAATACTGTAACATACTGTTACCTGCAAACAGTAAACAAAGTGACAGTGCTGTAAGAAATCTTAAAACTACCGAATAAAAATATTTATGGGAAAATAGAACACCACCTACACATTTTGATTACATAAATGTGATGTTTACGTGACGGGTGGTCATGTAAACGCAATCATTATTTTTGCAATTATTTTCACGCTTTAGGCTTTGTTTTTGATATTTTTGTAGTTATTCGCAATTTTTAGGTTTTTTTTTTGCTATTATTTGCAAGTTTCAGGCCTTCAAAATATTCGGTTTGTTGTTTTATTTGCCAAAAGACCGAATAACCGAATGGTTGGAATTTTAAATATGGGGAGTGTTATAGGTCGACTGACCATACCATTCCATTGGTTGAAATCTAGTTAATAATATTCCCTTTATTTAAGTGCAGGAAAAAGCTAAAATTTGCAAGAAATGTGCAAAATTTTTTGGTTATTTAAATTAAAATTATTCCAATATTTCTGAAAATTAATATTTATCGAACCATGTTCATCTCTTTGACACCACATCTTCAACATTCATCTCTTCGACAATCATTTCTTAGACCATCATCTCTTTGCCAGTTTGTCGAGGTTACGTACTGTCGAAGAAATTGTGGTGACCTCAAGTTTACTTTGAGGTTTCACCGCATTTCTCCTTTCTATATAATATAATTTAATATTTATATTATATTATATTATATCTCAAATGAGTAAAATGCCTCGAGTATGAGGGGATGGCACACGCCAGCTCCTCCCCTCCGCTAGATGTTCGCAGACGTTACAGCCTGCGAGCATCTTGAGCCTTTGCAATGGTGCAGACTTAACGAATTGCTTGCAACCGTTAAGTATGCACCAAGCCCCGGAAACACGTATGCGCATTGTGCGCATGTGTCCCGAGTGGATTTCAAGTGAGCCCAAATATTTGGAGCTCACTCTTGATCTTGACTTCTAATGCACTGCTTCACCGCATTCTTGCTCTGCATAAACTCAGACGTGATATTGGTGATTTGTGTTAGACTTGAGAGTCCTTGCTGGTATTACAATTACTTGTAATTTCAGCCTTCATCGCATTCATTTTCCTACCTTGCCGATTAGCTGAACCTAGTTCAGCTAACTCGTCATCGAGGGACCCACGAAGAAAACCGACGGAGCGCCAAAGCCACGACGTGCTGGAACCTTCTTCATTTATTTTACTGTTCGTATTTCGCGCCTCGCGCTATTCTCTGTAATCGCTTTTGTTTTATGTACCAAGGGTACATTCCGTGTGTTTTATTGAAGTTAAATAAAACACATCTTTTGTTATTTACACGAAACAATCGTTTCTATTTTATTTCTCAAATTATTACCCCTAGACAAATTTTACTGGCCGCGAGTATAAGACCATTTGGCATCTCAACGGCGTTAACACTTGGATTACTAGCTAATTTACTTGTTAACTACCCGGAACACCGCAAGATGATTGTCAAAGAGACGAGTTGTCGAAGAGATGGGTTGTCGAAGAGATGGGTTGTTGAAGAGATGGGTTGCCGAAAAGGTGATTGTCGTATGGAAAAATTCCATTACTGAGAACTCAAATAGTTACAAGTAACCAAACCATCCGCCGAACCTGCCTCATACCACTCCAACTTTGGTTCCTACAAACACGCTGATTACGCCATGAAACACAAGATAACAGAACCGTATGAACATAATTGGCAGTTAAATAAAATATTTTCAATGGTCTAATTTTTTTGTACAAAATATTCTATTTACTGTTGGTAATAAGTGATTAAAATTTCAAATCATTTGGCAAACCCAAATCAAAGTTATTCAAGATAAACCGTTTTGATGCATACTTTTGACCGCGACCGTATGTGCTGTACAGGCAATCAACCATCAACAACAAAAAATGCTTGTTTATATCCATTTACATAAACTCCAACACATCCTTTTAAAACCTAAAGCTTTTTATCATGTACAATCTACAAGCTTATGTAGTCCCAAATTAGAATACACAATGGCATCAAACAGCAATACATCCATCATACAAACCGGAGACTTTAACATAGACATATCCAACCACAAAAACCAAAAGTTGTTTACACTACACATGCAACGAATTTGAATTACACTTCTCGTCTCATACATCCCCAACCATACTGAGAGAAACATGCATTGATTTCATCTTCACAAGGACATTACAAAAAAATTCAATGCAACACATACATCACCTACTTCTTGTACCACAAACCAGTAATAGCAAAAATTGACTGAGGACAAAATCAAACTAAAGGGAAAAGAAGGAAGAGGTGAGGAGAAGGAAACAGTGAGGACTGTGCCCGGCTATAATTTTTGTATGGCGCAGAAGTAGGTGACAACAGAGGACCCAAAAAAGCCCCTTTCTTAGGCAAAGGGCCCATGACTTTAAAAATGTCAGTGTCCTGTAAAATGCAACATTTTTTTTTGTTTTTTTAAAAATCTGTTAAAATAGTTAAATAGGAAGTGTAAGGTGCTGATTTTACTGGAATCATAAAAATGGACCTGTGACCTTGGAAAGCACATTGAAGAAAATTTGTAAAAAAAAATCCTTTATTTAACTGTTTCAACAGATTTTTGAATTTTTCGTTTGTTTTTCTACAATTCGACTGGACCACTTTAAAACAAACACCCTCACCACATATCAAATTAGCGTTTCAACGCTTCAGATTAACAAAACGTGGTGATACTTCCGGTTGAGCCTCGAATCTATTATGGCATCACAAAGAGCTAGAGTAATGCGATTGTTTGCTCCGTCTTTTATTTTCTGCGTGTGAAAGACGTCGCCGAGAAATTGCCGGTCGACCGGCGGCCGAGAATTTAATCGCGCATTTGTGTAACAGGTTGATTTATTTAAAAGGTTTAGAAGCATTTAATCTATTTTCTTATTCGAAATAGTAATTTTGTTTTGCTGTTTTGTTTTCGTTGGATCGTGAACGTCGCATACAGAAAAATTTAAGGTCATTCGAAATTTGAAATCCGATTTTCTTGATTTCTGAAAATCAAGAAAATCAGAATTTCGAACATTGATTTTACTTTGAACTCACCTAATGTCTTCGTAAAAGGCTAGATCTTGAGGCGGCACTTCCGGTAACTGCCTCAATGCCAAGCTGACTGAATCGCTCAATTGTCAAATTTTTCCAAAATTTTTAAAAATTTTAAAATTTTAAAATTTTAAAAAATTTTAAAATTTTGGATAATTTAAAATGTTTGTGTTTTATGTATTAGTATTGGAATAATAAAAATAAAAATTATGTTGTTTATATTTTTAACTGGAGAGTTTATTTGTGAAATAAATTATTATTATTATTAAAATGTTTTTTATTTTTTATTTACTAACCAATCAATTGAATAGTGTGTCACGTAACACTCGCGCGGTGTTTGTTTGTGCAAACGCACCCATTTTGTAACAGGTGTTCTGGGAAAAAAAAAATTTGTAAATCCAAAACAATAATTAAAAAAAAAAAAAAATAAGCCCAATAAGCAAACGGTTCAACCGGTAACACTAAAACCTGAGTCCCATTTTTGATTTAGTCCGAAAAAGTCTCAAATCCGCCCCATGGTTCTCATGCAGCATCGGTTTATACGCTCGGGGAACACAAAACTCCTTACAGCACTCAAAAAACGCTTTATAACCCCCATTAAGCACATAAATCTCCGGATAAAACAAATTAGGGTACTCGCTCGTCTCCCTGTCCTTATTCCGCAAAAAACGACACATGGAGGGACCCCTTTCCGACGAAAATTCACAATGGAAAATCAAAACAGCAGACTGCTGCAATTGGCCGAAAAACTCTCGTTGCAAGACGTCCTTCGAGTAGATATTGACGGCACCTTGTATGTGACCACCCTCGTACTCGTAGGGAAATCGACAATCAATCACGACGTGTTTCTTCACCCCGGAAGTGAAATCCCCGCTCAAAAGCCGAAACATGGTTTCGGCCGAAATGGATTTCAAATCCCGGTGCTTCCCCGCAATGATCGGCAGCGCGTGCGGACGAGAGAAGTCGCCAATCAAGTCGGGGTTGTCCGCGGCGTGTTCGACGGCTTTGATTATGTCCGTCGCTTGCGATTCCGAGTAGCAGCGACTTAAAGCGTCCGGAAATAAAGTTTTTTTCGTCCGGCCGATCGAAAAAGCTTTTCGCCGCTTCGGTTCTTCTTGACGTACTTCCGGTTCGGGAAATAAGCCCCGAACGCAATCACGTCCATTTTTGGGTTCGGAAATCTCGATTTGGTTGAATTTTTTTTCTTTTGGCGTCGTGGAACTTGCGAGTGGCTTCCGCACGAGTTGCCCGATGCCTTTTGGTAAAGGAGACCGGAAGTCCAAGATCATGGCCGCACCGCACACTTTTTCCGAAGGTTTTCTGCCGGTTTCCGGCGTGGTTGTATCGAAGAACGAATCGTCAGTATTTTTTTCTTTGTTTTGGTCGGGTGGAGTGTAGACATTCGACCAGGATATGCGTCGTTTCGGAGTGTTGATGGGATCGTTGAATGTGGACAAGCTTTTTAAGTTGTAAGCCAGATCGGTGATCGGTGTAATTTCTTCGGGTGCGACGCATGACTTGCTGTATTGGAGTTTTCGTGAAGGTCGATTCGTTTGCTTGGAAGCCATTTTTCTTTACGAAGTAGCAAAAACTGAACAATCTGTAGTTAATGATTGTGTTGATTTGGATTAAAGCTGTATAGTAATTGTTTTGGGGCCGTTACGTGTGCGTTTGCACGTTGGTACGTCTCGTTGACGTATTTGTTAAAACGATTTGTTTTCTGCTGACCCCTGGTTTGGACACTGTGAATTTTTTGCTAGCCCCTGGTTTGGACACTGTGAATTTTCTGCCATAATTGGCCTGCACAAAATGGTGGGAAAAGATAAAACAAATAAACAGAAACTTGTTCGTAATTAAATAGCTTGACGCACAGGGGACGCGCAATAAGCGCGAAAAGAATAAGCGCGAAAACCGAATTTCGCACTTCATGTATCCGGGCCAAGCGCGAAAACGAAGTTCGCGCTTCACGTGTCCGGATTAAGCGCGCAAATAATTTCGTACTTCTGAATAAGCGCGAATAGGGACGCGTAATAAGCGCGAAAAGAATAAGCGTGAATACTGTTCGCGCTTAATCTTTGATTAGCGGGTGCAACAAACATGATTAAGTGCGAAAACCGAAGTTCGCACTACACGTTTCCGGACTAAGCGCGAAAACCGAAATTCGCGTTAGGCATTGTTAGGATTAAGTGTGAAAACGAAATGATGAAGTTAACACAACAGGAATAAGCGCGAAAATGGAATTTCGCGCTTAACACAGTAGGAATAAGCGCAAAAAGCATGTTTTCGCGTTTAATCCATTCGCGCTTGGTCCCCGACGCACAATCCAAAGAAATATCGATTTGTTTGTTTTCAAATACATTTATTAATGCTATTAAAATCAACAAAAATTTGTTGATATTATTTCAAACACATAACGGTTATGTGTTTGAAATAATATCAACAAATTTTTGCCAAATGCCAAATTAAACGCGTTTGATTTGGCATTTGGAATTTGGCATTTGGCATTTGGCATTTGGCATTTGGCATTTGGCATTTGGCCTCGTGATAGGCGGTCAAACACCAAGAGGTATGGGAGATAGCATGTGGGGCTGGAAGCTTCTCATTGACAGGAAAGAACTGATTAGAAATGTATTGGATATTGATTTAGGCCTTTATTCATATACACGTTTCTAGAAGTTAGTTCCAGACAGGTGCCATTCCTAGCTTGGACCATGTTGCCATTTTTGTATCTAGTTGACCGTAAAAAGTAAGTGAAGTTGCAGCTTGCCTAATGTTTCAGCATTGCAGAATTCTAGATTGATTTGTGTAGATTCTATGGATTCCAACGTTCCAATTTGGTGGCCTCCAGCTAGCTGCCACCTCTCCACGGGGCCAAACCTATTAGGCCAGCGCCAATAATTTAAATGGGCTTCAACTAAGAAATAGAAGGTAAAAATCTTGCTTATTTTTTTGCTACTCAGATTACACTAAGATAGAAAAAAGCAAGAGATTGAAGGTATTGCAAATGTAAGTCCTACTGTAGCATTTCCCAGCTACAGAGACATGCATAGCAAAAAAAATTTTTTTTGTCAGAATTTAGGGACCAATGGTCATCGTGGAACTGCCCGGCGGCCATTACCATTTCTTGTGGCAATTCACGTTGACCTCCTAAGACAACTATGTTCCAATTCAATCATCCCCTCTTTTTGTGAAAAGATTTTTGCTCTGAAATAAAAAAAACACTTTCTATTTCCAAAAAACAATTTTCAAAGGTTCAAATTATCCTCGGACGGGCCCACAATTGTGAGTGTTTGGCACCGGTCATCGCGTGGTCAAGGGGATGACCACGCGTCGCTGGTCGCAAATACATACGGAATACGGAAAATAACCACATTCGCCGTTAAAATGCTGATCTCAGACTTATATTCACGCGGCCAGTTAAGTCTAGGGTTATGAATAAATGTGGAGTTGAAATAATTACACAAATTATTTCAATATAACAAAACACACAATTAGTTTAATTAAACAAGAGGTTAAATTGTTTATGCAAAGAATTATCACAGATAATCTCACAAGTAATGGAATAATAATAAAACAAATAAACAAACATGACTAGTAATTAAATTGAATACAAAATGAAATGAAACGAAACTAATACTAACGAGCTAACAAACTAACACAATAGAAAATGGCTGGAATAATGTTTCGTTTTCGCGCCTCGGCTGCACTCACTGTCGTACGACGGTTCGGCTGGTGGTGCAGTGCGAATTCCCGAGAGCAACAGCTCGATCAAAGAGTTTACCTGGAAATAAGCACAAAGTGGCTTTGATAACGATATGTTATCAAAACAGAAAGCTGGGATCACAACCTAAGTCTCGAATTACTCTGGAACAAGTCACCAATCTCAGTCCTAAGTTTCTTAGGAGCAAGAAGCGGTGATGTTGTTTAGAGTAGTGTAGATTCAAGAGTGAGCCAAAACGGTTTTGCCCATCCTGGAAACCTGAACCAAAAGCTGCGCACATAGCTCAGTTTTGGTACATCAGGGGATGTTTGCAGCGTAACGGTTTGCATGCAAACCGTTAAGTTGCATAAATCTAGGCAAGTAGCTCCTCCCAGGGATTCAGCCCCTGAGTCAATTGGGAGCAACTGAGAGGGGAGATAGTTGACGTACGTCATCT
>JAQFXT010002686.1:0-11242 GCA_034683725.1 Strigamia crassipes
GTTGTAGAAGTGTTGCCATTTTGTTCTGAGTTGTAGAAAACTGGAACAAGTGTGAACGCATGAGTTTCTAAAAGTTGAGTACTTATGTACATAAGTTGTTTAAGTGCGAACGGGGCATTATTCACACTTATGGATTAGACTTGTAGAAATCTGTTAAGTTTTTAACTATTGTTGCTAGTGTGAGCGACTTTCGGCATTTTTCGTGATGTAATAGCTGCTAAGAGTGGTCCAACAAAATATTAATACTTTAAATAAAATACATTTTGTCGATTTTGTTCAAAGACTGATTAATTTTTGTTAGCAATTATTACTGTTCTTCGTAAACAAGTGTTTTATTATTGTAAGTCGCCACGGATCCAATATCTCGATGTCACGGGTCCGTAGGCGAACTTGACCGCCAGATGGCGAATGGTGTATTGAGGGGGCATCGAACGAGGTGATGTTACTTCCGCCCACGCGTTTTGGGTGACCGGTGGTCACTAGATTTGAGTTAAGGAAAAAAATCAGAGTTGTTTTCGTTGAGATAAGTGTCATCTTATTCCAACAATTTTTTCTTTCTCACATAATTATCTCGAGGTAATATCTTGAAACTTTACGGTTGCATAAATCACCACAACCAAATCTTACAAGTAAAGTTTATTTTTTAATTTTCATTACTAATACAGATAAAATCACAAATGCTAATATACAGGTTAAAGAAACCGAAAAGCCTATCCACACTGCAGGAAAAGCAATGTCTTTGCCATGCAAAATAATCCATATCATTGCAATATTTGGCAATGTCATCGGTTGAAACTGGGCAATGTAACGAAGAAAAGTTGACATTCCTTCTATTGGCCATATAGAACCTGATAAATTATCAATAATAACAAACTCTGCAATAACTTATCTATTATTGTAAGATACATACCACAAGTGAGCAACAAGGGCATGAACAAACCCATTGCTAACATCATAGCTGCAGTAGCATTACTGGAGACAGTGGATATGAGAAAACCTTAAATCATTGATATTATTATTATTATTATTATTATTATTATTATTACAGAAATGCAATGTTTTCTCAACAATATTACCACAAGTCATTCCACTAAATCCCTGCATACAAGCGAGCAATATAAGCCATCCATAACTTCCTTTATTTTCTACACCAAACAACTGTGTTGCCATAACAATTAGTACACTTACTTGAATGACAATGACACCAGATTGCGTGAAGATGTGTCCACACAATACTTCAAAAGAAGAGGCACCTGAAAATCGAATGATTAGACAACACACAACTGGTTTTTAATAGAACAGAAGAATTGTTACCAGACACATAAACTCTGTCCAATAAACCTTCCGTTTTGTCGTTTACATACGAAACTGCTGTCAAACTGACCGCTAAAAAGAAGGGCAAGGTAGCCAGCATTCCTGGTGTCATAAAGTCGATGAAACGTCCTTTTACTGGTCCATAGATTGGTTCACCAAACTAGTAAATGGAAATTACTTTTCAATTATTCTTTTTTTTATTGCTTGGCATGACGTTTAAACAAAATACAGCAGTCTCTACAGTCCAGCATGAGTTTTTTTTCCCCAATCCGATGATATTGAAGATGTATTTAATAGAGGTTTGGCGATTTGGTTTTTTTAATTTTTGGAGGCATAACGCTGTAGCTGTTTTAGGAACAAACACTTTTTTGAATAGGAAAGTTTGTTTTCCGTTTATATTTTTGTTATAAATCTCTGACTTTGTTTATATACTAATAAACTTTATCTCTGGTGAAATTTGTACTCATTGGTTATTTATTTCAATAATTATTATACTGGAAATTTTCTGCTTTTTAAAACTCCAGCATAACAATTAAACTGACTCCACTGTATTAACGTACAGCGCTTCAATAAACAGCTTTAAATAACAGCTTAAATTTTTTGTCACTAGAGGCGGTGACAATCACTAGTTCAAAAATATAAATAATAAGATAATATATTATATTATATGTAAATATATATGTACATACAGTATATATATAGTATATATGTCTATATAGACTTAATTACAAAATATTTAGGTATTAAGGGGATGAAAATTAGAAGATCATCAAATTACAGAATTGTTTTGCGTGCTCTGGTGGAAATTTTGTGGACTATGTGGTAGGCAACAAGTAAACACCATATTATAATGCCTACTAGTTGTGCTGCTTTTGGGTGTCATAAAATTTATTTACCGGTATCTGTTTAAGTAAAGGATACATGTATTTATATATCGGTTAGCACATAACGGTCAGTGTCAGGGGTCATGTGAAGGCGTCATATTTTATTTGGAGTCTTGTGCAACCATTGTAAATTGTGAAAAACATTTTTAAAACAAGCGTGGTCCACGGACCCAACTTTGAGTAGCACTGGCGTAAGCTTTGGTCATCTTACAAGTTTTACACGAAATTTGAAACCATAATGAGAGAACAGTGCCTGCCGCAAACTGTGTATTGAATGCACTTTTCTAAAACATATTTTGAAGGTTTAATTTATTTACCTGAACAGGAAGTGTTGGCAATTGCATCGTCTTATCAAACTTGTGAACTGCATCATTTGCAAAATCATTAAAGGCCGTGTACAACGCTTCTTGCAAGGTAAGCGTTATCAATTGATCCGTATTGTCGTATCTTACAAAAACTGTGCCAGCTAGTAATGTGTCGTTCGACAAATTTTTATGCGATATTAATCTGAATGAAATAATCTGAGTTTAGTTTAGCCAGAGATAAAAATAGGACACTCCAAATTCAGAAACAACGATACATGGACATTCACCTAGTGATTAATGCAGTGGTGAAATTGGGCAATATGGTTAGAACTGCCCATGCTTTTCCATCTAGCACTAAATCTTCACCTTGGTCAGTACTGTTAACAGCGATCTGTTGAATTTACGCACAGAAAGATTGTTAATAGTCAAGTGGGAAAAGGATACATTCTACCTGATGAATGGTTGCATTATTAATGTGGTGCAAATATTTGGTACCTAAGACGTTATCTTGGTTAAAAACCGCCACATTTAAATTTTTTGGTTGAGTTCCAAGTGCCCAATAGAAGACTAACGTTTGAATTACCGGACTTAGAAATTGGAAAAGGACTATCCTACAGAAAATATTTAGAATAAAAAAACATTTATTTTAGATTCAATCAAAGCTTTTGTTTGTGTTTTTTGGTGCTTCTATTGTGACCAATTGGTGGTCACTATAATCGCACTCCCAATGGCCAAACATAATCCACCAATAACAACAGGGGTTGATGGTTGATCAACCAATGACACGATAGTCTGCATGGGGACAGAGGGCCCTATCTAAGGAGACGGACTTCCGGTCAACGAGAGTCCTCCAGGAACCAGCCCCAGAGTGGGATCGTGGTTCTCTGGTACCTCTTGTCACCATGGCGGCATTTAAGGAGCCGACTGGCATGTCGTTCCTAGTACCGTGAATACCGCATGGCATGAGCAATTAGCACATGTTGATCAAGCTGACCATGAGGTTATCCCTAACCATGTGGTCGGCACTTGGCCAAGGTTGGGTGATGGAAACATCACTTGAAGCAATAGGAAAAGACATCAAAGAAACTGCCGCTAGACAACTGAATAAAGGCTAACCAGCAATAATACAGTCTCTTGTGTCATTTCTGCATCCAGCAGTGTTTATGGCCCCATAGCCTAAACGGCGTCCGTCCACTCTCACACTATTAACATCAAGAACAGAAAACTAGAACGTGTCTATGAATGTGCATGGGATTATCCACTTTTTGTACAATCCCTGGCAAATAGTATCAAATACTTTTTCCCCAGCGCTCATCCTCTCACTTTGGCTGTCTATAAGTAAGAAAAAAAATGGCGATGGCAATAAACTGCTGTGAAATTTAGAAACAACAAGAATCAAGTGTGGTTGTTTCTAAATTTCACAGCAGTTTATTGCTATCACCATTTGATACTATATGACATGGGTTGTATCTCTTCGAGGAAAATGTAAAGTTCCTCGAAAATCGTTCTTTTGACCTTGTTGGTGGGACGTTTAGCAACATTAGAACAATTAGAAGTTGCAGTTTTCAGTCTTTGACTGTCTTTTGTGCCTTGGAATGCTTGAAACAACACAAGCAGAAGCTTTGAATTTCACCGTTCTTACATGTAATTTCTCCACATTTTGATGAAGTTTAAAATGGTCAGTGCTCTGATTTTTTTTAAGCTGGGCGGTTTCAAATTATCCATACAATTTTGTAGTTTGTGTTGTTGATCGGAATTGTTTTCTTGTGTCACTCCATTTGACAGTTGTGGTTGCACGAATTCATCATTAATCTTTTCATACACACCAACACCATTCTGTTTCTAACATACAAATTAGTTAGCTACACTGTGCACGTTTTGTTTGAATTTATAATTACCGGTGGTACTTTTTGGCATAATAGTAGAAATACGTCTTCTAAACTGGCTGCATTATGCTGGTTTAACAAAGCTTCTGGTTCGTCTTGGGCTAGCACGCTTCCACTCCTCATTAAAGCAATCTGACATTATATTTTTTAATTTTTGATTATTTGTGCATACGGGTTGGTCGGCTTCCCTGCGTTGTTTTGACGTATTTGCTCACGACTTTACATAGCTCAATGTTTGTGTCTTGGTGAAACAAAAACATTTTATTTCTGCTATTTTTAATTTTTTGTGGATTGGGAGTCCAACCCAAATTTCCCGTTTACCGGATGGGTGCGCTACCACTTAAGCTACCCCGGACTCCAACAGAATTAGGCACTGTAGCGTATTACAGGGATGTTGATAATAATAACTACTTTGTCATAAAACCAATAATTGCGATATAAAACCTAGAATTTCTGCAATGACCAAGTAGTTATTATAACACTGTGGTAGGTACATATAACCAGGGGCGGACTTAGGTATTGCGGGCTTCCTAAGCAAAAAAAAATACTTACAAAGTTAGAAATGTATATTATATTTCTGATTTAAATACATCAAAAACATCAAAATCATTAGGTGCATTCAATTTCTCAATCTATAAGTACCTTATCTTCCTTATCTTCCTTATGCAAACCGGAAGTGACGTAAAAAGCGTTTTATCTTCCAAAAGGAAAGTGCCAAAAGATACTTATGCAAAAGGTACCAATTAGGTCACTTATCTTTCTTTTGGTTTTCACTTTTGGGTTAGTAACGCGATCTGCACTTGCACACTAGTTACTACAAATCTCAACACTATTATGGCTACTGAATCAAGCCGTAAAAAAGGCTGTTTTTGCCGTAAAAAAAACCGTTTTGCCGTAAATAAATTTTTTTTTTATCGCAAAACGTTTTTTTTACAGTATAAACGTTTGTTTTTATCGTATAAACAGCCATTTAGTATTGTTACTAAAACGTGAATGTGCGAACAATTCAAAAGGAAAAATTATTAGTGCGTTTATTCAAAAGTACATTTTCTTCCTTTTGCATAAGGAAGATAAGTAACATAAGTAACAAAAAGTACTTATGAATTTCGAAATTGAACGCACCTAATATGACATTTTTTTCTGCTTTTGATGATGAAAATTGGTCGATTGTATCATTGAAGCAAAGAGTTGTCAGATTATTATGAGATTTTTTCAGGGCCCCGGATGGGTGGGGCCCCTAAGCAACTGCTTATTTTGCTTATACATAAGTCCGCCCCTGGGTATAACACCGCTATTTGGTGCATGCGCAAATGGGATGCAGGGAAGTCCATTAAGGCGTAACTTTCTGTTGAGTTTACTTTATTGGCCCGCCTGGCTTCTTCTATGTAATGAGTTGTGATGATGACCGTGACATTTTCATCCGACGAGATTTTGATTAAATAATTCCAAATGCTGAATTTAAAAGCAAAAGGATTTAGTTTAGTTGGAAAAATTTATGTTTCAGAGATTAAATATTAACACTTTGTGAAATAAAATTTGCACCGTGCAAATGGTGTCGTGAAGGTTAGTTGAAACTTTTTATTTAATTTGTTTTTAAACTTACTTTTTTCGCAAAATAGGATCCACACCTACAGTTGGTTCATCTAAAATGAGGAGTGGCGGTTGATGGAGCAGTGCAATAGCGAATGAAATTCTTCTTTGTTCACCTCCACTAAAAATTAATCAAAGATTTAATTACTAATGCAGTAATTAACTTATGTATCGAGTTCTTTAAGTTACATCACTTAATACCGTTAAGTAGAATTTTCTTAACCAATTTAAACACATCTATTGTTCAGTCCAGATGGGTCTGAATTTGTATTGCCGATGTTTAAGCATTAACAGCACTTCTTTGTTTGTGCTTTACGTAGTGGTAAAACATAAAATTACTCTCAACTTCAATTACCAGCATTCAGTGGACATCCATTTGTTTTGAACACAATTGTACAATCGTGGTCACATAAAATGTTCAGGCATACCCAGGCCCGGCCTTCTTCAAGTCGGGGCCCGGGTGCGAAAAGAATTGTCGGGGTCCCTACTCTGTAACACTTTCACTAACAATTTACAACAAACAATTAACCAGTTTTTTGACAGGGCCGGCCCTAAGGGGGGTGCAGCGGGTGCAAGGCATCCGGGCCCCCCGTCTTATAGGGGCCCCCCAAAAAAAAGCAAAAAAAAAAAAAAAAATTTATAAATTTCAAAAAAATTTAAATGAAACAAATCAATACATCAATGGTCGCATCAACATTGTAAGACGTAACGTGAACACACTGTTTTTCGTTGCGTCATATGACACAACTTCTATAACTCCATATCTTTTTCTTTTGGTTGCATTGTATTATATGATGCGACTTGTGTATACTCCATATGATTCTTGTTGCATCATATGATGCGCCTTAAACATACTCCAAGAAACAATACGGTTAATTTTTATTTTAAGAATACAGAGCGAGTGCAAAACATTTTGTTAGTGAAAGTGTTACAGAGTAAGGGGCCCCACAATTCTTTTCGCACCCGGGCCCCAACTTGAAGAAGGCCGGTCCTGCCTTTTGAAAGAAGTTGTGTCATATGATGCAACGAAAAACAGTGTGTTTACGTTACGTTTTACAATGTTGATGTGACCATTGATGTATTGATTTATTTCAATTAAATTTTTTTAAATTTTATAAATTTTTTTTTTTTGCATTTTTTTTGGGGGTCCCTATAAGACTTGGGGCCCAAATGTCTTGCACCCGCTGCACCCCCTTCGGGACCGGACCTGGGCATACCCCGGTTAGCATTATACTGTCAATGCTAACATACACCATCTTAGTTGACCAAGGTATGCATGAATATTCTATACGACCACGAGTGTACGTTACGTGCTGATGTAGAGGGCTGGTATATTTCAGAAATTGTGTTTTATTCCGTATTGGTATTGGCTTTTAACTTCAAGTTTCACTGTTTTTATATAACAACCTGACACGAGTTTATTACCTGTAGTTTTTGACCAGTTTTTTTGTGCGTGGTAAGTTGAGAAACTCGAGAAGGAATTCAATTCGTGATTTGACATCTTGGGTTTTCATACAATGCAAACGACCAAAAAAATGCATAGTTTCATCGATAGTGAGATTCCGATAAAGCGCCAATTCCTATATGTTACAAAGTTATGAATTTATTTCCAGACACACAAGTCAAAATAAAAAAAATTGGGAACGTGTATATAGAGCTAACCAACGTAGCGCTAATGGTATGTAGCACTAACCTACAAAAGGCTAATGGTGTATTGATAGCGGATGTAAGGCTAAATTGCAAAGGGCTAAAAAAAAAAGTCTGGTTTGACCAGACAAAACGCTAACGAATTTTACTGCAAAATACGTTAGCCTTACGTAAAGCTAACATGTTCAGACATTAGCTTTACGTAAGGCTAACGTATTTGGACGTTACAAAATGCGAATGGTACATAAACAAGTAGGCTGAAAACATACTCCTGATAAATTTAAGTTACAAATTAGTTATAATTTTAAAAATAATTAATTTAGTAATAAAACGCAAAAAAAAATTAGCCTTTCGTCTGTCACAACCGGACAAAATGCTAATTTTTTTTTTTAGCTTTTTGTAAATTAGCTCTACATTGGTAACCAAAATAGCATTAGCACTAAATACTGTTAGCGCTATATAGATTAGCTCTATATACAGCGCCCCGCTTTTTTTCATATTTATTTCTTTTTGCTAATAATTTGGAACTTTGTTTATGTGATTGTAAACTTTGTCCCAGATGAAATTGGTAATCATTGGTTATTTATTTTATTAATTATTCCACATTGACATTTTTTGCTCTTTGAAACTCCAGCGTAACAATTAAGCTGGCTTTACTGCATTTGTTAAGAACGCTCCAACTAACAGCTGTAGCTAAGAGCTTCGAAACTCCAGCATAACAATTAAGTTGGCTTCACTGCATTTGTAAAGAACGCTTCAACTAACAGCTGTAGCTAAAAGCTTCAATCATTCACCATCAGAGGTCCTGGTAATCATTTATGAATATCCACACTAGCGCCCTCTACAAAATTTGTAACGAACTGCTAAAATGTTGTGGAATTGGACTTCGCCCTCGATTATAGGTCGTAGCAAAAAATTGCAATTATAAGCCACGAGTTTTAATCGAAGAACTGCGGTATTTTTAAATTTCTAATACTCACTTGTGGCATGTAACCAACACTCGAGCCAGGAATTTTACTCGCAGCTGAACCAGCGGTATGATTAAACACTTTAACCGTTCCTTGGTCGGGTTTTAAACGCCCAATAACACATTTGAGTACAGTTGTTTTGCCACACCCACTCGGTCCCAAAAGGCCAAAACTAAAAGTAAAACAAAAATATTTATAAAAATACAGTAAAAGTAAAAGTAAAACTTTATACCGTATTTTTTTTTTTAAAAGCTGCAGCTACTATAAGAAGCAGTGACTGCTTTTCAGTCTTTTCATTCATTCTACGCTCATTTTTGAGATTCAAAACGTACATAGAACAAACGTAACAGCTGTAAAATGAACGTGGAATGTTTGTTGTACGTTCATTTTTGTTCATTTGTGCCTTCGATTTTCAGTAGTAATATACCGAGCATGACGAGTAATTGTCAAATAATTAGGTCCGCACGAATCTTTTTGTCTGATAAGATATCTGACAAGAAGATGAGTGCTGACCTAAATTTTGTATTTTGGTTGTGAAAATCCACAACAGATGGCACAAACGACAAGCGTGCATTATCGAAATGGTGAATGCAGCCACCAATCCAAAGGCAAATGAGGTTTGTTACGCGCTTCGGGATTGGTCGGACAAACGATGGCCTTTTTGTAACGTCGTTCTCATTGGTCGTCAAAGCACCAGGGAACATTATCGAATCTAGTGGTAAATTCTCAGCTACGGCGGCTCTTAATCAATGAAATACGGTATTTCAAAAACAACTTACATCGTTCCTTGAAGTACATTTAGACTCACATCTTTGAGCACCTGAGTCTTTTTCTTGAGCCGTCCCATTCTATAAGTTGTATATACTTGGTCAAATGACACAGCCGATTTTCTGCTGCTTTCAACGTCCATGGTAAAGATCTTACTAATCAGCTTAGTGTGGTAAACAATCGAAACAATTTTGTTTTTATCAATTAAAAGATCAGTTTGTTCTTTTTGGCAGGAAGAACAATGTTGTTTGTATTGCCTCACACCTGTGATGGGAGTCTGTTCTTAATGAGTGGTGTATTGAGGCCATTCAGAATAAATTGTGACTAAGCATTAAATTATTTGTGGTGTGTGTGGAGTTTGGAGTTTTCTCTTGGTATTTATCCTTTAATTAACTCTCCCTGACCCAACCTAGGGTCAATTTAGACCCACAAAAGTGTTTTTATTTTTTTTCCTCCAAAACTAATTAGAATTTCTTTCTGAAAATACGTGTATTTGGTTGAAACATCATCACAAGCAATAAAAAATAATAATAAATTAAAAAAAAAAAAAAAAAAAAATTATCGTGTTCTTTCAAGAAATAACAAATTGGTCAAATTTTAACATAATTATGAAATAGTCAAAGAGTAGAATTATTTTCATAGATTTGTTGGAGAAAATATTTTGGCTTGGGGTGAGAGAGGGATTATTTTTTCAGGTTGGTACTGCGAGGGTTAATAACAACTGCTTTTGATTAATGCTCGAATTCGAAGGGCATTTATGATCTTATCTTTCAGGGAAATTGCAACAGGAAAACTGCAACATTAGGCTTTTGAAATAACAAATTGTTTTACAATAAGTGTGCCTTTATTTAGTTCATGATAAGAAAGTGGAGAAATTCTTCAGTTAGCATTGCAGTAGCCAAATTGGGCAATGCGGTTATAACTTCTCCATCTCGGACTTAATTTTTCACTTACATCACTGTTATCTACTTTAATCTCTTGAATTCAACAACAATAAAATAGCTATCACTTTGCCAGTTGTTAATAGTGAAGTTGGCCAGTGGAGAAAGTATACATAATTGCAATCTTACCTGGGCAAAAATTCAACTACGTGTAACTAAAACTCACTAATTCAGTCATTAGCTAAACTTAGGTCACTTCTATCGAAAGAAACTGAAAATCCTATCCACACTGCAAGAAAAGTAATGTCTTTGCCATGCAAAATAATCCGTATTATTGCAATATTTGGCGATGTTGAAGCGTCAATAGAGCTTTGCTGGTGTTGCAGCTAGTGGCAAAACATGAAATTTTATATAACTTCAATTACCAGTATTCAGTGGACTGTAAATACCGGAATTTGGTAACGTTTTGGTCACGTTTTGGACATTTTTTCTGTTTCAATTCGAAAGAAGTGCCCATAACGTGACAAAAAACATCACCAAAGAATCGATTTTTCCGTTTATTTGCGGTTTTGGATCTTTTTGGCAATATTTTGTGGTATTACAATATTGCCGCATATCGCATGTATATTGCATATCGCATGCCCTTCGTTGAAAATTTCACAACATTTTTAGAAAGTTTGAAATTTGCATTTAAGGGCATATCCTTAAAGGTTAAGTGCACTGAGTGCATTTTAATCAAATTCTGAAAGAAAACAATATGTCAATCTAACGGCCCGTTCGCACTTGAACAACTTATGTACATAAGTACCCAACTTTTAGAAACTCGTGCGTTCGTACTTGTTCCAGTTTTCTACAACTCAGAACAAAATGGCAACACTTCTACGACTTCAAGTTGTAGAAATGACTTCTATAACTCTAAGTCTAAGTCTAAGTCACGCCCCTAACTAGTCATGTGACAAATTTTGAACTAGCGCCACCGGTGGATGACTTGAAGAATAA
>JAQFXT010002687.1:0-11241 GCA_034683725.1 Strigamia crassipes
AATATATTGCAACATCACAATATATTGCAACATCACAATATATTGCAACATCACAATATATTGCAACATCACAATATATTGCAACATCACAATATCGCAACATTACAATATCGCAATATACAGCGAAGAAAGAGGAATTTTTCTTGAAAAAATTAAATTTTTACAATAAGATCAAACTTAGTCAAAAATTGAACTTAATTTTGACAAAAGTTAAACTTGTCACAAGCGTAGGCAAATTCGCTCAAAAAATTTGGGCAGACTCGTGGGAATCCTGTTTAGGGCCGCCGTCAAACGCGGGCATCGGGCGGTTGAGATTCCCAATCCTTGCTTCAGAAACTAAATTTATATTTAGGATCTTATTATCATCGCTCAGAACGGAGTTGAGTTTTCCCAGGTTTAATCCCTTTCCTAAGGGGAAGTGGATCCCAGCCGGGGGGTTAAAAGGTGCGGGTGTTGTATTGAAAACATCGTCAGGTGTTAATGAAATGACTCCAAAATGAGAGATCCAGTTGTTAGCAGTTTCACTCCCAAACTCGAAGTGAATATTTATTCCTCCACAGAGGTTTATATATCAAAATGTTAACATGTGATCAGAAATCAAAACATGTGATCAGGATCAATCAATCACAAAATACAAAATCAGAATAGTCAATCCTCACAGGGAGGGGTGTAGGTATCAAAACATGACAAAAAATCAAAAATCACAGGTAAGAGATTAAACACCGCCGCGCGGATAATTTATGCACGCGGAGGAGTTTTCACATAATTGCGAATGACTAACACGCTCGTGACAAACTTATTTTGACAAAAATCGAATTTTTTTTGCTAAAGATCGAACTTATTTTGATAAAATTTACTTTTCTCAATAAAATTGAATTTTTTGCGATAAAAATCAAATTTTTTGAAAAAAAATTAAATTTTTCTGGAAAAATTTGAATTATTATCGAATCCTTAGCATTGTTTACTAATCTTTGGTAAATTGATGATAACTGCTTATTGTGCTGATTACATAACTGACGTACACGTAATCAATACATAATTAGCAGTCACGTAATAATTACGTTCGACAAAATGCGATATATTGCAACTGATATCCTAATGCGATATCAAGTTGCAATATTCAAAATTTATCACATTACTTAGAAATATGATTAAGAAGACATAACAACGCCTTTGTTTTATACGAAAATCATTTAAATACATCGTTAAAGTAGAATTTGGGATTTGCTCTATCTCTAATTTGGGCGAATGTGAATATGGTACCAACTTACGCCAGATTCAAATCCAAAAAGACGGCCATTTTGACCAAACACAAGAATGGCGGCTGTGTCATCCTTGAGAGTGTATCTGTAACCCAAGTTACATTTTTGATCTCCTCTATTGATTAATCTCCATTTGAAACGTTCTGCTACGCTTCTAGTTGGTGGCATCTTGTTAAATGCCCCTTTGGCTGCTCTATTCTTTTTGAAAGTAACTGAAATGTTTTTTAATTAAAGAAAATAAGTCAAATAGATATAGAGTACGTGTACAATACTTCGTAATGTCTTCCATACGTCTTCTTCTGAAAATGATCAATATGTTTTGTTATAACCATTCTAGATTTTGTATTTGTAAATTTGAATACTGACCTCCGTTGGCACAAAAGGCAACCACTGCAAGAATCACCCAGCCAGCAATACAGTTCATGTTGAAAATGTATGTGAACCAAATACTTTGAATTCTGATAAATGCTGGTTAGTTTTCTTTTTATATATAATACATGCGCGATAGCTTAAAGAAATTAAGAGAGAATACTTTTTTTATGTTAATCTGAACAATGATTGTCAGAATGTGTCAAAGAGTTTTCTTTGCAGCTGTTCGTTAGATGATGTGTTTGTTAGATAATGTGTTTGTTAAATATTTCCTCAAAATTTGTTTTGAAAGTTTTTGAAAGTTTTCTTCAAAAACAGTTTTAATTTTTTTCCAACCAAGTTCTTAATACCGGATTTTGCTTAACTATGGTAGCGCCATCTATTGCCAATATTGCGCTAGGCATTATGGGATTGAAAATGGTACTTTAAACAATCCCATTCCCACATGTGATTGACAGCTGGTATTATAATGGACAATTTTACTATTCCAGGGGCATTTTTAGACAAATTATTTGAAAATGCAAAAGTAGTTGAATTAAAAAGATGGTTAAAATGTAGAAATGCAATAACTACAGGAAAAAAAAGCTGATTTAATTAAAAGGTAATATTAAACATTCAAAACCAAATTTTGAACATTTAAAAACTTTTAACGTGTTTTAAACTTTCAAAAACATACATGGGCGTTTTTTGTGGTTAGCACATCAATGGTCAAGCCAGGGGTCAAATGAAGGCACCATATTTATTTAAAGAACTAGTGACTACATAGTCGATTATCGAAATCATTTCTAAAACAAGCATGGGATAAATACATCCGCTCAATCTTGTTATATAAATTGTGCAATTGTTTTATATGTTCATTCAATAAAATAGCTTTTGCCAAATGGAGGGACTTATAACTTATTACTTATAACTTATCGCTCAAAAGTTATAAGTTATGTAATCGTCAAATATTTAATATTTCAATAAATATTTGAGTTGACATTTCCTTTTAACTTTTACCAGCTGTATTCATTTTATTTTGTTTTGTTGTTTTTATTTTTCTTTGTTCTGTTGTATTTATTTTTCCTTGTTTTGTGGTTTCCTGCGTAGGAAAAAAATATGGCTTTTCAAATTGTTAAAGTGATGAAAAGTTAATGTAAATGAGAATTTTAAGAATTGTAACGTGACATTTACAACTATTGTGAATTTTATTTTTAAACATTTACTTTACAAGATTAAAATTACAATTTACATTAAATGTAAAATTAAATTTAAACTTAAGTTTAAATTAAATTAAATTCAAAATTAAGTTTAAAATTAAATTTAAATTTAATGTAAATTGTAGTTTAAAATTTGTAAAGTATTTGACGATGTCGATTTGTGAATGCGTCATGTGACGTATATCGACTATTTATTGGTAACATTGCGTATTATTATAAATCTTAGAGTGAATGTATTTGCGTAAACAAGGTTTAGACGGGAAGTTCTTTCAAGTGACATTTATTGTAGCTCTAGACATTCGTGATAGCGATAGTCGGGTTACTTGGTTTTTAGGGGTTAAGTTTTACAGAAACTATGCCGACAAATGGCAAAACATATATACGGTAATTGCGTTGTGCAACTGGCAGTAGTATATCCTTTAAGAAAAGTTTTTTCCAGTTGGCTTCCTATCCGAGTTGCGTCACAATGACGTCAGTATCCAATATTCTTATTACCGAGTTCGGCGATAACTGAAATCGCCAGTCTAAGCTATGCAATTTGAGATTGGTCTATGTAATAAATTGAACATTAGTATTTTTGGTGGGGGCTAACATTTTTGAATGTTATGACGGAGAAGGAACATTACTGAATGTTTCTCTCGTCTACCTAAATCTTGCCAGGTCCGCTTGGACACTTTAACTCACTCATTCAGCATCGCCACTCATAACTCTCTTCTTTATCGGGTTTGATGGTATTTGTGTTGCATGAGACGGAACTAAGTTTCTTTACTACGTGTATCTCTTCATCATGCGTCTACACGGAATTGGAGATAGACATAGCGGCTTCACCACACATACCACGCCATGGAGCATCTACTCAGAAACGAACAGTACACATAGCGGCATTATTCGGAAGGTGTGGCATCTATGTGTCGGCAAGGGCCTCAGGAAAAGGCTCGCATCTCCATCACCGGAGGGAAACTGTATGTATTTGTTAGATAGGTACAACATATATTTACATTCAGTTTTGAGTTCTGGGTAAGCTTTCAAAGCAATGATTTCCAGTTGGAAATATGCTTATATACTGGTGACAGTATAGAGATTAACCCATGTTCCAATCGGAACGTGGCTCTGGGAATCCTTCTAATCAGGTGATATAGGAACTGGATACGCAGTTCACTTTTGCCCATTGGGGGGTAACCGGAACTGGATAGGCAGGACATGTCCATTTCCGAGTAATCCGACTAATGAGAGGGGTGGCTAATCTCGAACAGGTGTGTAAATGGTTCTAAGTCATTTCACTTTTTTGGTCATTTATCTGCGATTGCAAGTTTTACACATAAATATTTTATGTGTCAAACCATCAAGCGATAGTTTACATTTTCCTTTTACTGCTTTCTATAAACATTGATAATAAAACTATGTTTTTATTACTGTATTAAAATACCTATTTAACGGCAAATGCGCCATCTGATGTCGGAGTTTATCATTACTATGATTTGAACCGTCACAAGTAATGGTAAATTTATAAAGCCTTATTTTTGCCAGTGTTTACTAAAATCTTGAAATAAAATAAATCCCATGGAAATAAATCTCATGGAAATTCAACATATCTTTTACCATATGATTAGAGGATTCATAGCTTCAATTTGAAAGTGGATCAAAACTACGAGAAGGCAATGAAACAAACTCACATTAATGTCAACAGTGTTTCAACTTTAAGGAACAAATTAAAACCTTTAAGAATGGGATTTGCATCAAATTTTTATTTGATCTAACTGTAGCAATGATAATTTAGTTAAGTGTTGAATAATACAAACTCCCTATTTCACAAATGTGAATTTTTTAGTTTTTGTTTCAAAATGAAGTTGCCATTAACAAATGATTTAAAACAAAATATTTACAAGCAACTGAAATTTAATGTAAATACATAATGAGAACATCAAATTTTAAAGTGTTTAAATCCAATGTTATTTTTCTAAGTGGTGTTCAACTTTACAATATCTTTACTTAAACTCTAAACATTCTATTTTTACATTAATATTTACAATATGAACCAATTGTAAATCTTTATTTTTTTCAGTGTTGGTTATTGTGTAAACGTTTGTCAAGAAAGTTTGCTTTCACGTGATCAAAAAGGTTTCGCAGATTCGCGGTCGTTCGTAATAGGCCTTCTTCAGTCGCGGGTGTAAGGGGTTTTAGGAGAAACCTAGCCTTTGTTTCAAGGGTCCACTCTTGCATCTTTCTGCTTTATTTTTTCATTGGTGACTTGCAGGGCTGACAACTCTTGTCTTCTGGCGGCTGGAATTGCACTTAGTGGGTTGTTGGTTGTGCTCATGACCATAAGACTTTCTACCCAGCGGAGGCATTCCAACAGCGACTTTCTTTAGATCGCGGCTTTCGACTTTTAAAGACGTAGTAATAAGTGCGGAAAGAATAAACGCGGAATAAATTCCGCGTTTATTCAATCGTGCTTATTTATTAGTCTTTTTTTTCCGCGCTTGTTCCGAGCTTGTTCTACGCGTATTCCTTGCTTATTCATGGTTCAAGTTTGGTATTCCGCGTTTATTCAATTGTATTTT
Source organism: Strigamia crassipes (assembly GCA_034683725.1). NCBI lineage: Eukaryota > Metazoa > Arthropoda > Chilopoda > Geophilomorpha > Linotaeniidae > Strigamia > Strigamia crassipes. The sequence continues at coordinate 5,392 of JAQFXT010002687.1, forward strand.
CCGCATTCCGCACTCATTCATGTTGCACATTTAAAATTTCGCATTTGTTCAATTTCTGTATTTGAATTCGTGGTTAATAATAACTGCGCAAAATACACTAAATTCCGCGCTTAATCATTCCGCATTTATTATCATTTTCCTTTTAGATGCGTAAGCGCAAAGAGACGACCCGGATCACTGCACAATGAGCATTGTAAGACATGTTGTTCTGAGAAGTTGTTGTACTTTATTAGTAATTAACAACCACCAATAACCATTGTTTTCAAGCATTTTAATTATTATGGCATGTTTTATTAACTATTAAAGCAAAATCATTCTTTAGGGCATTTGATTGCCCATGGTTCCTCAATCAAGTATGCATGAATACTTGTTATATGCGGAACGCTTTTCAAACAATCTGGAACAACTTTTATGCAGTCCTGCAATAAAAAATTAGTATTGATAATAGTTAGAACACATGATTTACACTCGTTATACCCCGTATGTTTCTGGGACGTGACTTTCACCAGGACCATAACGACTGGACTTGAATTCTCCAACGCCAAGCACACCGATCCCAATCAGCTTCCCATTATCGTACAGCGGAAAGAGGGGTTGGAAATAAGCACAATTCATGTCTTTACTAATGTCATAGAAATAATCAAGTCCTATGGTAAAAATAAACATAAATTAATTTACAATAACTCAACGGCCAAGCGTGAGATCCTAGACCGCCAAAGAAGAAGGAGGTTGACGCAAGAGAAGCTAGGCTTTGTGGTAAGAATTTGTTATTCTAAATGTGATTTTAAAAGTATAGAATGAAATCGGCTAGGAAGCTAGGAAATACAAACAAAATAGGACAATTCAATATCAAATAAATTAAATTTGTTAAAACCGAATTATCGTATTTTGTTTGTTTTTTCTGCTGATTTTTTTTTGCCGATGAATGCATGTGTTCCGATAGCGACTCTTAAGTGGCCTTCATTTTGTAATTTCTTGCTGCAAACAGCACAGTTCCTGCAAAAATATTGAATGTTCTTAAAAATTAATTATTTATGTATATTCTGTATTTTCTAAAATCAGGTTTATGATAACAAATTCTAACCTGAACAAATACACTTGTTCGAACTCGTTGGGGAAAAACAATTGAAACAAAATACTAAAACGATCCAAACATTTATTGCCATTATTGCCATTTCTAAATCTTAGCCAAAACGAACCATGCACACCACAGACCCAGCACAACACAAAATCATAAAACTGATCTTTGGAATGCACCTAGTTGTGACTGATTGCGGCCACTACAACCACATCCCAAAATAGCCATTCACAACCCACCAATAACGTAGGGGGTTGATGGTTGATGACGTCACTCGTCATCAACCAATGACACGGTAGTCCGCATGGGGACAGAGGGCCCTATAAAAGGGACGGACTTCGGTCACGGGGAGTCCTACTGAAACCGGCCCCTGAGTGGGTCGTGGATCCTTGGTACCTCTTGTCGCCATGGCGGCATTTAGGGAACTGACTGGCATGTCGTTCCCAGTACCGTGAATCTCGCTTAGCATGGACAATAAGAATCAGTTGACCACGCTGACCATTCGGTTATCCCTAACCAGGTGGTCGGCGTTTTGCCAAGGTTTGGGTTATGGAAACATAACCCAAAGCAATAGGAAAAGTCAATAAAGCGACTGCCCCTAGACAACTGAGTAAAGGCTAACCAGCAATAATACAGTTTCTTGTGTCATTTCTTGATTAAATGTTGTGCGTCCGGCGCTGTTTAAGGTCCCTAACCTGAACAGCATCCGTCCACTCTCACATAGTATGTGGCAAGTACTTTTCTATTATAAAAACTTCCGTTATACTTATAATAACTATAATGCAAAACTCTTAAGTCTAACGGAGCTTACACTAAAACTAGATATAGCGTAGTTTCGGTAATCGCGTGGCAGGTATAACGTAAGTTTAATTTTATAAATATAACAAAACTTCAACCGCAACCTAAACTTTTAGATTTTTTTGTTACACTTGACGTAGTGTAAAAATTGCTCTGATTATAATGGAAAAGTGCTTGCCGTAATATATAAAAACCTATTTTATGTTATTGTAATTGCTATTTTCGTTTTTGACTGTTAATATTTGTCAACCTAATGTTGTATTCCACAATGGTGTGGGTTTTGTTTGATGACAGTATACGCACCTTCAGGGGTACATTTTCCCTGCACCCATTTTTTGTCTAATTTTGATTCTTCCAGCGCAAGTGGAATAAAAGTGTCGGTGCCATTCCGATAGTAGAATCCTTTGACCAGTTTTGGGTTTTCGTTACAAAGTTCAACTTTTAAAACAATATTGTTAGTAAACATCATTTCTCAGTGAAATATTTTAGTAAGAAATTTACCTGGATTATAGAAATACACAAATGCGACGTATACAGTACCATCAAACTCTGATTTGTATTGATAAAACATAGATTGTTGTTTGAACCATGCTATTTGGTCATTAGATTTCATTTCACTTTGTCGAAACTAAATTAAATAAAAAAAATATTTTTGTGCAAATCAACTTGTGCAGCCCCAGCAAGATTACATATATATCATATACATAAACCATAGTCTGTTTCACAAAACTTGTGACAAACTCCCATTGGTTGGGCATATCACAAGCTCAAGGATACATATACCTTGATTATGTGATTATTCTCAACCAATGAGGGAGAGTCAAATTTAAAAATGGCAGGTTAGTACTCACTAAAACATTCCTAAAATAAAGTATTAACCACATACAAATAAATATAAAAATAAAACTTAAAAAAGTTTAAAATTGAACATATTTAAAGTAGCCAGAAAAAAAATTAGAAACTGGAACCGAAAGTGGGTCCAAAACTGAAACCCAACCGGGCTAACCGGTCAAAGGTTGCTTCTAAAAATAGTCACTATTGGTGTTATTGTCGATCAGCGTTTTCTTGTGGCGAATAAGTGCATTTCTTGCACTACTTTTCAATTGTGCACGTGTAACAATGATGTAATGGCTGCGGACAGGTCAGTAGCCAATGGGAGTTTGTCATAAGTTTTGTGAAACAGATTATAAACTGTATTATATTGGGCCATGTCATCTAAGTTAGACACCAAGTTAGACAGGGGTTACCTGAATGCAACATCCCAGTCACAAGTAAAGTGTTGTGCTTGGGAAGGTCTATAATAGCGAATGTTCTCATTGGCATACCTGCTCAGAAAATGGGGCCCACGATACGGGGAATTCTCATATAGTTTTTTTTTTTGGTTGAAATACGGCGTAAAGTAGACTTTGGGATTTGTTCTATCTCTAATTTGGGCGAATGTGAATACGGTACCAACTTACGCCAGTTCCAAATCCAAAAAGACGGCCATTTTTACCAAACACAAGAACGGCGGCTGCGTCGTTATTGAGAACGTATTTGTAACCCAAGTGACATTCTTGATCTTTTTCACCGACTAATGTCCAGTTGGCATCTTCTGCTTCCTTTCTAGTTTGTGGCATTTTGTCAAATGCCCCTTTGGCTGTTTTGTCCTTATTATAAGTAACTGAAATGTTTTTTTAATTAAAGCAAATAAGTTAAATAGATATAGAGTACGTATACAATACTTCGTAATGTCTTCCATTCATTTTCTTCTGAAAATGGTTAATATGTTTTGTTATAACCATTCTAGAGTTTGTATTGTAAATTTGAATACTGACCTCCGTTAGCACAAAAGGCAACTACTGCAAGAATCACCCAGCCAGCAATATAGTTCATGTTGAAAAGGTATGTGAACTAAATACTTTGAATTCTGGTAAATGCTGGTTGGTCTTCCCCTTATATATGGTACATGCGTAATAGCTTAAGGAAATTAAGAGAGAATACTTTTTTGTTTAAACTGAACAATGCTTGTCAGAATGTGTCAAAAAGTTTTCCTTGCAGCTGTACATTAGTTGATGTGTTTGTTGAATATTTCCTCAAAATCAGATGATAAGTTGATTAGTTGGTATGCTACTGTTAATTTTATTACTTGTATTTTCTGTTTTGTGATTATTTTGCTTTTTTTTACGACAGTTTTTTTTAACGTTTCGATGAATGTTTGATTTATGTAACTTCCCTCTAACTCTGGCACGTGTATTCGTTTTTTTTTGTTCTGTTGCTTCCTTGGTATTGATTGACGGTTTGATAACCGTCAAAGTTGCAACAATTACTACTCCAAACATATGTAACGTATAAATGATTTAAACTCAGATCTTAATGTATTTGTACATTTTAATAGAATTGATAATTCGACTATAAGATGCGATATTTTTGGAAAAGTATCGGTCCAACTATAGATGTAAATAATACTAGACTGTGAACTTAAAATGCCGCCAAGGTTAAATGAGGAGTATATAACCAGGCAAATATCGAACAAAATATTGTAACAATTGTTAAATCTGCTATACAACGCTGGAAGAAAACTGGAACTATTATAAATAAACCAGGAAGAGGTCGAAAACGCAAACAACAGTGCCAATGGACAGAGCAATGAAGAGTAAAATACTACAAGATTGACATTTATCATCTTCTAAGGTTGCAGACCAGATTAAAAATGAATACAATGTAAATATAACTGCTCAAACTGTCCGGAATAGACTGAAAGAAAGAGAATTTCATGGAAGAGTTGCAAGAAAGAAGCTCTGGATATCTGAGAAAAATAGAAAACAAAGATTGCAATGGGCTAAAGATCACATGGGATTTCGTAATGAGCGCGGAATGAATGAGCGCGGAATAATTTCTTTTTTGACAAAATCAGTTTTCACACAATTGATTTAACGCGGACTGAATAACCGCGGAATTATAAATTCGAATGCTGAATGAGTGCGGAATGCAAATATTAGAAACTGCATAAACGCGGAATTTGGAAATTTTTTGGAAATTTTTTGGAAATTTTTTGGAAATTTTTTAAAAATTTTTTTTTTTTTTTTTTTTTTTTAAATTGTAGAATAATTTTTTTTTTAGTACACAGAAATTGCCTGAGCGCGGAATGGTGTACTGTAATGGTTTGGTAAATTGATCGGGTCGGATTTTGAATCCGACCCGAACCCGACCCGACCCGAGGCTGCCCGGCACGAATCCGGCTCAGCCCGAGCGAAAAAGCTGTAATAATGCGCAATCTCGCTGATGCTTTACTGCAATACACCCGTGATTTTTGCGGGTGTGTTACAGTTAAGCATCGGCGGGTATACTTATTTTTCGTAAATATCGCAATTTTTTTTACTTTTTTTATTGTTTTTTAAATCGTAAAAAAAATTTTTTTTTTAGTACACCATCTTTGGATTCTTTGCAACTCCATCCACCCATCCTTGCAACCATCCACCATTCATTCATTCATTCATTTATCCATTCACAACATTGTAAATTAAATTGTAAATAGAAAAAAATAAATAAAAAAAATAAATGAATAATTACAATAAAATTTTAATTTTTTTTTTTTTTACACTGGGCACTATAAAGTGTGCATGCACACTGGCCCGTTTGCAGTTTGCACATTGACAAGTGCACGCAACAAGTGCCATTTACACGCGAATAGTGCCGTTTCCACGCGAAAAAGTGCTATATACACATTAAAATAGCACTTTTTGCGTGCACTTTTCAATGTGTAAACTGCAAACGGGCCAAATTTTATTGTAATTATTCATTTATTTATTTTTATTTATTTTTTCTATTTACAATTTAATTTACAATGTTGTAAATGAATGAATGAATGAATGAATGAATGAATGGTGGATGGTTGCAAGGATGGGTGGATGGAGTTGCAAGAAATCCAAAGATGGTGTACTAAAAAAAAAATTATTTTACAATTTAAAAAAAAAAAAAAAAAAAAAAAAGCG
>JAQFXT010002688.1:0-11239 GCA_034683725.1 Strigamia crassipes
CAACCCACTGAGGAAAACCGTGATTGGTCGAAAACGTTTTGGGTTATTTAGGGTTAAAATATGCGTATCTTTAATATGTCTAATTATCGAAGTTTTTCAAGGGCTATACAGCTAGTGAAATTGTACTAATTCGTTATAGTCTAAGGCAGCGTTTCGATTTAATGTTTAATTTAAAGGGACAGTCCGGCTATTACATGTTTGATAGGTAAAATATGTATTGAAATTACATTTGTAATACAGTTTTCTTAATTCTGTTTAAAAAACAATTAATTTTATTGTTACGGGACTTTTTTTTCTTAAAACCGTACGCCCGGGTGAACTATTTTTTTTTTTCTTGGGGGTGTAGCCCAGGAAAAGGAACAGCAACTGCCGTTGTAGACAAGTTTCATTCTGAATACATAATGCTCTTCTATTTTGGGATATTTCTCCCACCTCAATGCGGTGTTTTATTTTCATTGGGTGCTTAGTAGGCGCTAGGACCAATAAACAATGGCCATTCCAATCACGTGACTGTCATGTCAGCCTACGTAACAATTGTTTAAAATGCTTTATTACAGTTTTTGTGCATAATTAAATTTTTCTGTTATTTTTAAAAAAAGAAAAGGAAAGTATAGAATTCAAATAAAAAAAAATTCAAAATGAGCCAGACTGTCCCTTTAATTTTTGTCCCAATGTGTTATGGATCGGTATCGTGTTACCACATAGCTAACGAATTATTGCCGGGAATAGTACGAGTCTCTAATACGTAAAGAGTGGATATTTTCTTGGTCAATTTAAATTCGTATTCACCTTTGTTTTCTCGTGAATTTGGTCCAAAAACTGTCCATTTATTCACAGAAATTGATTGGTTTTAATAGAACATGTGACTGACTAAATAGACCAATAAAATTGCTTTAAAAAAATCTTTTTGCTAAAAATGGGCCGCACTGCACAGTTCAAATAAAATGGTGAAGGGATTAAGGGATTAATGAGAGGAGGAGACAATTCATCCTAGAAATCTCTAATTCTTTAATTTACAGCAGAAATTTATTGGATTTGTCATTTTTATTTTTTGTATAAATCTTAACGATTTTTGCACGCAAGTTAAACTGACTAGGCTCGAAAAGAATTTTAGCGTTTTTAAAACGTGGGAATAAATAATGAATTCAACAGACTCGGGTGCGCGGGATGGGATTATTTCGACCAATCAGCGCATTAAGGCACTCGGGTCTTTAATCGTTTGTGTGGGTGGTTATTTACCCGTATGGATAAAAATAATTAAAATAAAACGGAGGAAGAAATATGATTTGATAATGGAAAATGGGGAAAAATTGATTTTCTTTTTAATTTGGGGAATTTGGTTTGATGCGATTCCATTTTTTTCTTCACTTCAATTGCAAACGACGACAAGCAATCTGAAAAGCAAGACTCGGGAATTCCTAAGAGGATCTGTCCCATTTTATTAATTTTTTTTTTCTCTTTCTTTTATCATCATCGGAATGAAGATTTACTTTCTTTTGTTGATCAAATGAATGTTATTATTTTTGCATTAAACAAATAAAATTACATAAGGTGCGTCCAGAAAGTCTGTGGAATTGACGAAAATTTGAAGAAAAAAATTAATTTTTAAAGATGCGTTTTTATGTGCGATTTTTTTGCTAAATCGCGCGCGATTTTTACGATAAAAAAAATCGCGCGCGTTTGCATTTTCATGCAAGCGATAAAATTGCGTGCGAATTGTGACGCGAGAACAACAATCGGACGCGACTACCGACTCTAGTTCTCAAAACTTCGCACGCGTTGCAAATCGCTTTCAATGTGGTCACGTGAGTATTTTGAGCCAATGAGAAGTCGCGCATTTCCACTGACCAAAATTTGTGTTAAAACAGAATGCCCAACTGATAAAATTTTCAAAGTGATTCTATAATATTTATTTAAAATACCAAAAAAAAAAAAAAAAAACAGATGTCTAAAAAGTGTGTAGAATTTCTGTCCATTTTTTCCTAGGTGCATTCAATTTGGTTAAGAAAAATTAAATGCATTAAGTCGACTTTAGGGTACGACGTTTTTACGTTATACTTTGCTTAAGTGTGCCCATTTATTTTGCTTAATTTTAAGCAGGGGATTTTGTTACTTGTTTATCTTAATTTATCTTAAGCAACAATGATGCAATTTAAGCATGCTTAGTTTAACAATCAGATATTCACAAGCCTGTACTGACCATAAAGTGGTATCAAAACAAAGTATCTTGGTACTGGTACATTGTACTTGGTACCAAAACAAAGTACCTTGGTACTGTTACATTGTACTTGGTACCAAAACAAAGTACCTTTGTACTGATACATTGCACCTTTGTACTGATACATTGTACCTTTGTACTGATACATTGTACCTTTGTACTGATACATTGTACCTTTGTACTGATACATTATACCTTTGTACTGATACATTATACCTTTGTACTGATACATTGTACTTGGTACCAAAACAAAGTACCTTGGTACCAAAACAAAGTACCTTGGCATTAAAACAAAGTACTTTGGTACCAAAACAAAGTACTTTGGTACCAAAACAAAGTACTTTGGTACCAAAACAAAGTATCTTGGTACCAAAACAAAGTATCTTGGTACCAGAACAAAGTATCTTGGTACCAAAACAAAGTATCTTGGTACCAAAACAAAGTATCTTGGTACCAAAACAAAGTACCTTGGTACTGGTACATTGTACTTGGTACCAAACATAAATTATGCAGTACTGGTACACTGCTTGGTGCCAAATGAAAAGTAACGTGGTACCAGTAAACAGTTTCGTGGTGCCAGTACACAGTACCGTGGTACCAGTACACAGTATTGAACAAAAAGTACTACGCCACCAGTGTATGGCACTTGGTACGAAACAAAAAGTACTGCAGTATCCGGTACTGGTATTGGCTCAACATTTTGCATTAGTAACAACATGCCCTAAATATAACTTAGGAGCATTCAATTATAAGTAATTTGTTTCACTTATTTGACTTATTTTTATTCATTTAAGCAAACTTTAAGTGTGTTTTAACCAATTCGAATGCACTTAATGAAAATTTATTAAATGTGTAAATTTTTTTATTACTGCTGGAAGATTAAAAATGGAAAAACAATGGAATAGCATCAATATCAAATTATTTTTTAATAGGGTTTCATTAAATGTGGGGTTTCGTAATTTTGGGATTTCCAAATCACAAAACCAATAATTGTTGATGTCCTCAAATTCAATCACACGATTTTACATTTGTTTGCATTTGTTTACAAAATTAGATACGAACAACAACATTTTTACACTTACAAGTTCCACCAAGTACTCCGGAGTTGTTTCTTGGTTTATCTAGCTATTTATGAGTTAGTATTGTCTTAGTGCCAAATCTAGTGGAATTAGTAGCAAAATAACATCTTCCCCTTTTCGTTGGCCGACTTTCGAGCTAACCTGCCGAGCGAATGTAAAGTATGGCGTAGGAAGGTTAATGAACAATGAACGCCACTGGACGAGCGAAAAAAGGTTTTAGCGCGGTAATTAGTGTCTAAACAAGAGTTTAAAGAGAAAAATAGTTTTCCAATTTAGCTCCCGCGCACTATTTGAGCATTAACAGTCCTATAAACAGTTTATTTTGCTTCACTTTGAAATTGATGAAATAACTCTTGTCCACAGATGTGTCTGTTTTCTTTGTGCCTATGGCAGTGGTAAATCCAATAATAAGTGAAGTTGAGTGGCGGGCAATGCTGGGAAGTGGCAGCTGTGCGCACGCATGGAAATAACTCAAGATACCCCAACACAGACATCAGTGAACTTAAATGGCAGGATCTTGTTTGGATTTGTCATTTGCTTGGCCAATTTGACGGACGAAAAAGAAAACTGGATGCTTTTTCGTCGTTGGCACGTGACATCTTGCGATGCTGAGGTCAATAAAAGGGATATTGAGTGGGGAAACGAGGCCATCTGTTGAAAAATCGTTTAATTATCTTTGTTTTAATATTCATTCTGGCAAGAAGTGTTTGAAAGTCGAGTTTGTCGAGTAGTGTAATTATGTGCCCGTATTTTATCGATTTTTTTTAACATGTGGCCACTATTGCCTTCTGGCATAAACAGCACGCTTCGTGTTAAATGATTGCTCGGGCACACTTCCAATAGACGCGTGGGTTGGGTAGATGCAGGTTTGTTGTTAATTAAAAACTTAATCGTACCTCGCTGCATATTTACGTGGGTTGTGATAAAGAAACGACGGACGTAAAGGCAGCATCGTTGTAGCCACTAGTGGGAAATATTGTTATAAGCTGGGTCAAAACCGTCAATTAGTTTTCAATGGTTGAAATTGTGTTAAGCTGATTTTTACTGATAGTTTCGCTGCATTAGGAATGCAAAATGTGCTTTTCACTGCACCGGCAGGAAATTTTAACTACTGTTGTGTGGTTACGTGGGATCTGCGTGTTTTTCGTTATTGTTTCTTTAGTGGAGGATTAAAGAGACGGTGAAAATATATTTTGCTTCGGTGGTGGTGGCTAGGTTTGCCTCCGGTATCGTGATGCTAAATTCAAACTGTGCATTTCTGAAATTCGCTTGGTGTTTATGTTGGACAGAAGGACTTGAGTTTGTCGCCTTGGGGAGTTTTTGCGCTTGGAGATGTCAAAAGTTTGATCAAAAAAGAAATATGAAGTTAATTTTTTTTTTTTTGAGCGTACAATACGCGGGTTGGTACGAAAAGATTAATGCGTACGCTGTATGTGCGAATTTTAATTTTTTTTTAATAATGTACACTTTTTGTACGCAAAATTTCTATCGTCGACAAAATTAGAGGTAAAAACGTTTACATCTCGTGTCATGTGACTCATGTCAGATGTCGTATGTAGCATGTGCCATGTAAGTTTTGATGGTACATGACTGTCTAAAACCTAAAAACAAATTGGCTGGGGGGGTATCCATTTTTTGTATCCATTTTTATTTGCACATTTTTGGACAAATCAGGAGTTGGCAACTCCAGTTGGATGCTAAAATGCAGAAAAGTACCAGGCAGGTTTGGAAAATAGTATATGAAAGATATGACTTAAAATGACAGGTGGAAGATGCTGGATATTGCAACAAGACAAAATTTACATCCACATTGCCACATCAACAAAAAAACTAGTTTACCAGAAAATAACTCTGAATTTTGGACTGGTCTGCTATGTTGCCTGATTTACATCCTGTATAGAATCTCTGGGATCATTGAATGTGAATTTCAATTTTTTTTTCTGTCTTCCCTACTCCAAGGCTAGCATCTCCTAAAAATCTCACCTTATCTATTATGTTAAAGGAAAACATAAATATTCCTACGTTGCAGGAGAAAAGCAACGTCGCTTTTCTATGCACTTAGTGATGTATAGCGGTAGTAGAATTAAATAGCTCCAAATCAAAAATGTCCGTCGCCAAAATTCAATTGTTTCCATTAAACAAACGTAAACGAAATATTTTATTTCATAAACTGGTCTGGCAGTCACTGGAGTCTTGAGCGGGAACTCGAATGTTCTGCTCGCTCATTGCATGCGTGTAGATTGGAAATAAAGAGATGTGATTAAACTTAACACGAACGTATTTTATGTAAACTCATAAAACATTACATAATTAACAACAGAAATGATTATTTCATTTATATTCGGAAAATAGAAGAAAATTGGAATCTGCCGACAGGTCGTGCTCGATGTCATTCCAGTGCCAACTGTTTTCGCTGACGCCATCTCGGGGTGTTATTACATTGTAAAATCTGCAACATTTGTAACGAAAAAGTATCTACCACAAAGTCTGTATTAGTGGGTTACTTTATCGGTGGTCAACTTAGGAGCAAATTTTTTCTGGTCACACAACTAGTGGTGAACTCAGGATTTTTTTTATTGGTGCACTAAAATTTTCTCTCAGGGGCATTGCTCCCTTTGACACGGTAATATAAACTCCCAAATTCCAGGACCGCTACAGTGGGCTTAGCGGACGCCTAGGGTCTCTACTGGACACAACCCATCAAACTTTCAATACGAAAAAGAAAGAGGATCACCAAGAAATCCATGACTGGGAATCGAACCACATGCCTCTCCTGATTGCCAGACAGTTGCTCTACTTATGACTTCAACTAAACCACAGACAATCCTCTTCAACCTTAAGTTGACGAGGATGAACTCTAGTCGCTTTGCATTTTTGTGGGAATTGTAGAACAACTTGTTGTGGCAGTGGAAAACAAGGTCGGAATTATTTAATTATAAAAATGCCTTTGTAACAGAGAGTTGCATTCCACCCACTGTCTTTATACGCGGTAGGTGCATTCACGAAGTAATTTAGACTAAACAACATTTTAAACAACACATTTATACTGCTTTGTTAAACTGCTTGTCTCGATCGAACTCGAAAATTGGCTGTCGAATTAGCCTTATTTTTAGTTGCTGTGCGCATGCGCTTGACGTTTCAACAACAAGATACATTTAACTGCAAGAAAAGTAAATATTTTTGAATACGGAGGAAGCTAAGTGCGTTCAAATTGGTTAAGCAAAAACTTAAAGTTTTCTTAAAAGACCTAAACTAAGTGAAAAAGTGATATAAATGACTTATGGTTGAACGCTCTTAAATGAAATGTTATTATTACTACGGCGCATGGTTGTGCGCAACTGATAGATCGACGAAGCATATGGCGTGTTAATCACATGCATTTTTATTGTTAAGTGTTAGTGTAAAAACAAATAGATAAGTAAAACTTGTTCTTTGCCTAAATAAGGCTTTTCTGCCAAATAGTTGAGCTACGTCAGCTCCTTCCTTCACTCGCCACGCTCTATTTCACCATGGCATCGTTTTTTGGGGCCGCCATGTTATTGGACACTAAAATGCAGTGCAAAGCATGCGCAAATTGCGTCATTCTACTTAGGGGAAAAAATTGAAAACAAATAAGTGATGCAAATCGTTGCTTAGAGTTAAGCAAACTAAATGGGCTCACTTAAGCAAAATATGACGTAAAAACGAGTTTAGACACTTACTACAGTTAAGTAGAATTTACTTAATCAATTTGAACGCCATTAATGTATTTTTGAATGAACGTACTTTTATTTCTAAATTTAATAACTTAATAATCGACGATAACGAATGATTGACGATGTTATACGATAATGAATGTTTTTATCGCAAGCGATGACGTTTTTTACATCGTACCCGCTGACCAAAAGGAATAAAAATAACGAAAGTAGCAAAAGGTACTTTTTAGATTTCAAATTGAACGCAAAAGTAACGAAAGTAACAAAAGGTACTTTTAGATTTCAAATTGAACGCACCTAATGAGTCACTTCGTTTGTGTCTATGGTTTTTTTAAAAATTTCTTCGGGCACAAGAGAAATGCATGCGCTCGGTGCATAATTCCATAAATAACAGCAGATCATGGTCGTACTGCATATTCAAGCGACAAACGTCTATCATTAAATTACTACAGCTGTTTTTTCCTCACTTTTACTTTGTAAAATGGGATGCCATGCCGAGATAAGAAAGCGAAATTGCCGCATTACAGGCACCTAGATTGTCGTAAATGGAATGAGAAAAAGATCCTTTCGTCATTCCTATCTTTTCTCTTATACACGTTTGTAGAAGCAAAATTTATAAAAGATTAAGCGAATTGAAGTCATTAGAACAAGTCACTTCTCCTTTTCTTTTTTTCCCATAACTCACTTATGAATGAATAATTTGCAAAAATAAACAACTGCACATGCGCAATGCGTTATTCATTTGTATAAAGAAGATAAGGAGGAAATTGGAAAAAATGACGTTTTTACCGATTTAAAAAAAGCGGTAAAAAATGACTTGAAGAGTGAATTCAACGTCGAAGTCCGAAGTGTACAAAAAGGACTTAATATTTATACCGTGAAAGCTCTCGGATCGCTAACAAAAAAAAAACTGTGAAAAAAATATATATTCTGCGCTGGGTTTTTGTTTGGTAATTGAAAAAACGGAAAGTTGTCAACTTATTTTTTATTTATTTTATTAAAACTCGAGTTTCTTTATCTTTTTTATTTTATTTTTTATAATCACTAGAAAAAAAAAGATCAAATAAATTTTTAAAGAAATGAATTTTTAAAATTCTCTCTCGGCTTACTTTTTTGCTTTCAGTTTTTCTTGTACTTACATAAAACGAGTTAACAGAATCAATTTACTATAGAATGTGATCTCGCTTCCCGAGACTTTGAGATAAAAAAAAATTAATATCTTCGAGTTGAATGGGTTGATTTATCTTGAACCATGAAAAGAAACCAGACTTAAATTATAGCAGAAATGTAATATATATATATATTTTTTTCTTTTTTCTTTTTCTCAAAATGACATTAAATATTTCAGGACATGGCTGCGAATTGTATTGAAACAGCTAATTATCGATTACAACGTTGAATAAATACAGTAACTCATAATTAATGGGTGCAATTTCATGCAATTATAATGGCTGTTAGTGATCAAATCAAATCTTCAGGTCAATGCGTATAGATTTATTAATATCATTTATGCTTAATGTTTTGATATTTGTAGTTGATATCAGTAATTTTGGTAAACAAATAATTTTTCATACTGTATTCCCCTGCTGGTGAAATGTGAAAATTTTAGTTGCAAACCAATTATTTTTTTTTTATTGTTTATTTATTTATTAATTTAATCGAGAATTTAATTCTTCTTGTCTTAATTCAGGGTCAATTTGGATCCACAAAAGTTTTTTTTTTTTTTTTTTTTTTTTTTTTTTTTTTTTTAAAACTAATCGGAATTTTTTTCTGAAAATTCGTGTATTTTATTTAAACATTGTAACAAACAATAAATTTTAAAATTTTAAACTACGTGCCGGTAGAATGAGTGTTTTGTCGTCTGGTCAAACTTGCGCAATAGCGGCGTGCTGCTTAAAGCGGGGTAATACAGTATGGAAAAACATGAGTTAATGAAGTTTTATTTCCAAACGAGTAAAAGGTAGGTTCGCACTTGTGTTCACATTGGATGCTGCACAGAGAAACACAAAGAGAAATGAGTTAAACCAATGCTCAACCTCTTCTGGGCGTGCGAACTGCTGTGCAGTGTATTGAACATGTTTGTGCAGATTTGAAGTTATCGACAAAACTTTCGCTAACTCTACACCAAGACGTCATTTATAGACATCTGGTATTTTTTTCTTCAAAACATTGAATAACGCTTATGTACTTGCGTTGACGTTTCTTAATTCGTTGTTATTGACTAATCAAAAGAGAAGTTTGCAAACTTTTTAAACAAATTTTCCATCTTTCCAAACTTATGAAAAGTAGTCGTAGTCTTTTTAGTTTTTACAGTGACAAATGTTGATGGGGATGCGAGAAAATATTTTGAGAAGCGAAGGGGTTAAGAATCGTAACTCAACGAGAGTTAAGTTGACTTGTCGCAAAACGGCTGCCATGTGGTTTTAATTTCAAGATATTTCACTTTTCCCCCTTATCGCACCCTTTAAAGTGCGATATTACAGCTTGAAATTGATTGACTTACGTCAGCTACAACCGATGTCTCAGGTGGGGAAAGAGAGATTAGGATAAGTCATCTTAGCTCATTAGGTCATTTAGAACGGGCGATTTCATCTTCTCTTGTCTCGATGAGTCCCTGGAGAAATTGAGGTACGAAATTACCAAACGGGCGAATTGGGGCGAGTAATGAGATATCATCAAGCGAGTCTTCTCCCTTGACATATGGTAGGCCACATTCACATCCACATCCACACGAAATGCGCCGTTTCTTAACTTTGTTATCGCGGCAACGACAACGTAGTCTCAAGTTTTAAGACAACAAAAAGTGTTGTTGCCACTCACTAGATGCTGGTCACTACTTTAATGCCTCTTGTTGTCTCTTTTCAGGACATTGTCATCCATCAAGACGATGAAATCCGGCTGAAGATCGTGGGAACTAGAGTGGATGCGTCTGATATTGTAAGTATCGTGATAAATAAAGGCGAAAATACTGCAATTGCAATTGCTATTTTTCAAAATGTCATTAAAGGTTTGGCGATTACGCTTTTTATACGTACAACTTATAAGTATGTATCAACATATAAAACGGAAGAAAAATTTCTAAAACAGATTTATACATCTTATGTTTTTAACGATTAGCCATGTCTGCACTAGTTTTCTAAATAAATATGATGTTTTCACGTGACCCCCGGCATTGATGGTTCATGTGCTAACCTGCACGTAAATACGTACAACACCCACTGAGGAAGACCTGCAATGGTCGAAAACGTTTTGGGTTCTGACCAACTTTATTTGCGTATTCTAAAACATGTCAATAGAAGTATCATTAAACGTAAATACGTATATTCTTTACTTATAGCATAACTTATATTTCTTTTTTATAAGTTGCATTCTGAACTTATAAACATATAAACAACTCATAATTTATAAGTTATTTCAAGTTAAAAAAACTTAATCGCCAAATCTCAATTTGCAATTTTTGTGTTTGTTTTGCTGGGTAGATGAAACAATTTTTTTGGGGGGGATTGAGGAGTTATTACAATTCTCCGAAAACATTTCTAGGACAATATGGTTAATTTTTCAGAATGGCTTAAAAGTTTTTCTCAAAGTTTATTACAATGGGCTGTAAACAAGGAAGATGTTGCTGGTTGTTTTTGAGGGATTGTTGCTGTTTGTAGTGGTCAGTTATTTCCTTTTTTTAATGGCTAAATTCACTTAGGAAATGTGCTTTAACCAGGCTTGTTTGGGTCATGGGGTTTTGGGAAGCCCAACCAGCATGTGGAATACGACAACAATGTTATTGCTGCGCTGAAGTTTATGACCTCAATAGGCGAATTTTTGCTTGTATACTCAACAGGGCCGGATTAACCATTAAACAATATAAGCACGTGCTTAGGGTATCGCGGGAAAGGGAGCACCACAACGTGCAACATATGCTGATAATTGCTATGTATTTTGAATTAGATATTTATAAGGGCACCAAATAAAGGTATTGTCCCTGCCCTAATACTCAATGTTATGAGAATATTGAGCTGTTCCTTATTGGTTGAGAATGATTACATGATGTACTTAGAGCTAATCTACGTAGTGCTAATTTAGGAAATGCTAATTTTATTTTGGTTACCAATGTAGGGCTAATTTATAAAGAGCTAAAAATAATTAGCATTTTGTCCGGTAGTGACAAACAAAAAACTAATTTTTTTTTTGCATTTTATTACTAAATTAATTATTTTTATAACTATAACTAATTTGTAACTTAAATTTATCGT
>JAQFXT010002689.1:0-11239 GCA_034683725.1 Strigamia crassipes
GATTTATTTCTTGATTTTTTGATTTATTTCTTGATTTTTTGATTTATTTCTTGATTTTTTGATTTATTTCTTGATTTTTTGATTTATTTCTTGATTTGTTGATTTATTTGTGTTTTTCTTTGAAAATAGGTTGAAAAACCCCAAGGAAAGTTTATCGGCCGCAGTTCTGCAGCAAATGCTCGGGACTTACCCGCAAGTTAAGCGAGGAATGACGCGATCCAAGTTATACACGGCCGCGGCTAAAGTCACTGAGAATCCATTCGCTGTACGGAAATAAATTTGAACAAAATTGAATTTAATGTTAATTTAAAATTTTTTTTTTAGGTTTCGTGTTTGAATTTTAGCTACAGCGACGCGGGTTTGTTCGGTTTTTACGTGGCAGGACAAGCGGAAGACATGTCCAAGGTGAATAAATACGAAAAAGGCGATAAATGTTAAATTTTTGTTTTGATATTTTAGTTGGTCAAGAGTTTGGTGGACGAAGTGAGCACCGTTAAAGCAGGGGTCGACGAAAAAGATGTACAAATTGGAAAGTAATGGAAAATTAGCGTCGGTTTTTGGCAATTCAATCAAACTAATGGATTTCAGGGCGAGAGTTAAAGCCGCGGTGCACATGGCTGTGGAGCACGGCACCGACTGCGTCCAGGAATTGGCCTGCCAAGCGTTGCATCACGGGAAGGTGTACGACGTTGCGGAAATGGACGCCCTCATCGACAGCATAACCGCCAGCGACGTAAACAACGTGAGTGACTTTTTAAAATTTATTTGTTCGAGGTATTGACGCAGAATTATTCGTGCATTAGATCGCGAAGAAAATCACTAATGGAAAACCATCAATGGCCGCTGTGGGCAATTTGATTGACACTCCCTATCTGGACCAGATTCGTTAAGATGGCGGGAAAATCGAGTCCGTTCTAAATATAATGGCGGAGTGTCAATTTGTTTTGTCTCAAGTGCTGTACAGTTAATTCTATTGATGATTTTTATTTTAGCGACGGATTTGTAGTTACGTGTAATAAAATAAAAGTTAGGAAATACCGAGTTAAAAAGCTATTTTTTTTTAACCCTGTTGCGCGCCATTTTGATGGGTAGCGCTAGATTCGTATAAACAATATTCGTATTTTGAGGTTTCCGGTCGCGATCGGAAAGAAGTTTATAATATTTAAGAAATAATATATCGAGTAGATTTTTAAACGGTTTATTAATTTTAAAGATTTTTTAGTTGAATTTGTGCGAAATTTGCGTATTATGGTGGGAGCAGCCATCTTGGAATTACTGAAAGTAATTGTACGTTTTGTTTGATAAAAGTTTGAAGTATCTTTTTTATTGTCCGAGTTTTCTTCCAACAGTCATGTTACCGTGGCAACTGCAGTTGAGAGTCAGAAAAGACATTTGTGTAACAGATGTTGATGTTGTTGGCAATGTGACACATCTTCTCCTCTTCCACTACTGCGCCGCAATTGCAACGATTTTTGGTGGGAAAAAATTTCATTTTTTTCTCCCGTCTAATGCAGTACGTTGTGCTTGATGGAATTTATAGATTTTTAACTCTTTCTAGTTTATTTTTCCAGACATCATTTTTCTTTCACGTGTGCGTGTGAACATTCCCAGAATTCAGCCGAGCACATAAACATTCGAGCGCAAGGCTGGCTGCGGAATGCGCATGCGTGCAATGCCGCTGCGTGCGCGAAGGAGGGCGCCCGGCTGCTCGTCTCGTCTCTTCTCTCGCTCTCACTCTCACTCGCTCCCTGTCCTCATCCCGCGGGAAGGAAGACACACGGCAGGACGATACCGACGATACTTACAACACCGTGCGCTCGGCGTGGCGGTGTGGGACGATGGCTGTATGCACGTTGCGACTATTTCTCGCCACACTTTTGATAATCAACGCCTGCGATGCTGTCAAACCGTTTTATCGACATTTTGATGGTAAGTTTCATCAATTTTTTAAAAATTTAAAAATAAATAAACAAATAAGTAAACAAACAAATAAATAAAAAAATAAAAAAATTTCTTTCTTACCCCCATTAGTGGCACGACATAAAATCCTCTTTGCGTAGAAATAAAAAAAGACGAAGCCACTTTGGCTTAATCACCAATGAGGGAACAGACGGAGCACTCGCTCGCTGACATTGATGAACGACAAATAAGCCTAATTCAATTTCTTCCCCTAGTGTCACATATTCAAATTAAAGCCACGGAGAGCGAGTGCTCAGTTCTGCTATTGTTGAAGTGGAGTTACTAGCAGGGGCGGATTGAGGAGTAATACCCATTAGCGCTGCGAGCAGTCAATGGGGCCCTCGTGCACTCGACGCCCCAGAAGTGGATTTACAGTCTGGGGGGGCCCTTCTCGCAACCTTTTTCGAGGCCCTAATTTGAATATTACGTTATAGGAGAAAAACATTTTTTTTTGAATTCAGGGGCCCCAGTGACTGCGATAACCTATAAATTCCACTCCTGCGGGGGCCTTAATTCTACAATTATGTTTTTGTTGAGGATTTTGAGGCCCCTAAAAATCGGAGGCTTTAGAGGCCAGTGAGCAATGTGCATTCACGGGCCCTTTGGCTCGACCTATCCAGATTTTTCGGTGTTTTCGTCGTGTTTTCGTCGTGAATTTGGTCGGGGCAGGCGGGAGATTTGTAGGCGAGCTGTTGCTCCGTGGACGCTGAATGCTCGATTGTAAGCACCGGTGTTGCCAGGCAACTCGTCCATTCGGATCCCATTGCATCGCAGTTTGGTGATTTTTTTTATCCTCTTTGTATGGCGGCTCCGTCCTGTCCATTCGTCCAATTGATGGGGTTTGCTAAGGAGTGGAGTTTGTGAGCACCTTTAGCACGGGGCCGCGGGTTTATGGCGCGTGGAAAGGCGTTCATTTGATTTCTCGCGGAGATTAACATCGGTTGGAGCGAGATAGCTCCCTCGTGCGTTCTTAAAACCACCAATAACGTGCCCAATAAAATCACTTTTTTTTTTGTCTGCGCGCTTCAGACAATTGATTTGTACCAAAGTTTAGGATTGATTTGTGAGCGTCTCTCTTCGATGATTATCAAAAGCGGACGTGTTTTTCACATTATCTATTCAGATGCGTATGCAAACAGAACGGACAAAAAGTGTCTTTGTGATTTAAAGATCGAAGCAACGCTGCTGAAGGATTGATTGTGCGCGGGGAAAATGATACGTGAAATGCCAAAATTCATAACGCTTCCTGAATGAATGAATAAATGAATTAAACTGGTACCAAGAATTTACTTCTTTCTTTTTTTCTGCGTAGTTTTGCCTATTCTTTGGGTCATCTTAAGTAGAAGTTGAATCCAAACTTCCAACATCGTCTTTTAAATAGGAAAAGTTTTCAAAACAAAAGTAGTACTAGGAGGTGTGAGACAATGGTAGCAGTAGTAGTAGTAGTAATTGTGGTAGTAGTAGTAATTGTAGTAGTAGTAGTAGTAGTAGTAGTAATAGTAGTTGTGGTAGTAGTTGTAGTAGTTGTAGTAGTTGTAGTTGTGGTAGTAGTTGTAGTAGTTGTAGTAGTTGTAGTTGTAGTGACGGGAAGAGTTTGCACGAATAGGGTGGATATAATGGAATCCGGACGAGCGTGGCGGCCAACGAGTGCAGGATTGGGATTTCTGGTTGGAGTCGATATAGGTACAAGTATTGGAGCTTTGGCCGTGTAATGAGGTTGCTCGCTGTCAAAGCCGATGATGGATGGATGCAAAAGCTCCCGTTAATGCCATTGGGCCGCGTGCTGATGGGACGGCGCTGCAACGCATGCTGTTGCGTTTGATTAATGGGCGCGAGAAATATTTAAATGTTTGAACATCAACTGGGCGAGTCTTCCTACCCGAGTACCCGTGCGGAATTGTAAAATCCGCGTTCAATAATTGTCAGACTGAATTCATCTCTCTCTCTCTCTCGGGTGGCAATTGAAATTTTTTTGTCAATTTAATTTGTTCCTTTTATCTTTGATCTGCGCCTTATCAGCAATTATGAGCATGAGCATGTGCATCGAAGCCTCGACTAGGAAATTGTTTTAGAGGACCCCTAACTCGCGAAGAAAGTGTAAAATTTCTTGGGATTTGAAATTGATTTTGGCAAGCGGTTTTGCAAATAGCATTAGGGAAACACGAAGAGATAAAAGTTTGGCGGAGAAAAGGGAAATACTGCAGATACAGCGCAGAATCTCGCTCGATTTGGCCGAGCCTGCGAAAGGAGGGAGAGAGGGAAGGAGCTGACACAAATCGACGGCAAAAGCAATTGGCGAGAAATTCTCAAAGCGGAAACGCCTCAACAACCAACAGCTGCAATTGAATCACTCTTAACATCTGACCGTTTAAGAAAGCCAACGCTGAATGTCTCCTAGCCTTCTTTGTATTTCCGCTAACAATCTAGCCAACTTCGAACAATAGAGCTTCTATCCTATCCCCCCGACTGCAGCAGGATGGGAAATATTGTTTGTAGTTTAGAGTGCCATTAATGTCATTACAATCACTTTGCGCGTTGAGATGGGTTTTTATTTTATTTTATTTTTTTATTTTTTATTTTTTTTTGTTTAGTTAGTTTAAAGTGGAGGTGCGTGCACGCAGCTGCTTGAAATCATGGAAAGATGAAAGTTTTTGTGGGTTTCAACTGCACATGTACGTGAAAGCAATGTAAGTACAAGAGGCAAACAACTTATTACTTTTCCATGAAAAAGTGTAGTGCACCGGCGAGGCGGCGGCAGCAGCAGGGAGCAGGTGAAAGATTTTTATGTTGCTACTCAACTAGAGGGGAAAAAAAAGAAAAGAAAAGAAAAGAAAAGAAAGAAAGGAAACGAGGAAACAAGTGGCACGCACATTTATCCACTCTCCCAAATACAATCGACTAACTATCGGGATAAGAAAAGAAATGCAAATTGATAGATATCGCAAATTCTTTGGTAACTTTTTAACTATTAGAGATACGGTGCACATTTTAATAATAAAAGCGTAGAGACTCTGGTTATATATTTGGGAAATATTATTCCGCTTTTTATGAAATTATGGAAAAATATTGGTTCCGGTTAAGGAAATATGGAAAATATTGTTCCGGTTTGTAAATTTATGGAAAATATTGTTCCGGTTTGTGAATTTATGGAAAATATTGTTCCGGTTCGTGAAATTATGGAAAATATTGGTTTCGGTTAAGGAAATTATGGAAAATATTGGTTTCGGTTAAGGAAATTATGGAAAATATTGGTTTCGGTTAAGGAAATTATGGAAAATATTGGTTTCGGTTATCATATATGCTTTTTTAAATATAATTTTTTATAACATGTCTGTTTTTGTCCACTTTTGGGTCGAAAACTGAAGCGCAGAGATTTAAATTTGCGATGGCAAGTGTCGAAGCGAATCGATCTTTGACCCGTCAAGATAATAAATGGTCGAGATGGCGGACGGAGGGGTCGCGAATGACGCCGCTCGGTCGAGTGAAGAATTGCGCACGAGTTGCGGCGAGTGTTAATTAGCGTAACGTGGTGAATATGATAAGTGCTTCGCTCCAAGTTGCGATAAGAAGAAAAATGCAAATTGTTTCCCGCCCTTTGTTTCGCGATCGTACAAATGCGCGAGTTGGTCGGGCTCTTTAAAGCTCGAGTTCAGCCCGTCAAATGGATTATTTTCTTATTTTGTTTTTCCCTCCGACTGATTAAATCCACACGGATGGAGTTTTTACTTTACTTTTAAAAAAATTGAGTCTTAATGGTTCTGTTTTCTTGATTTTTAGTTGCGATTCGAGTCGAAAAGAAATGTCTTTTCTTTTCTTTTAGCCAGTGGGAGGTGGGAAAGGACAAAAGACGAAAGAAAAGTGGAGAAAAAGCGCGAGTGGAGAGAAAAACTTATCGATCTGGAGTGTGAATTTTGGCCTACAGTTGAGAATCAAATTACAAAGCGAGTGAGTCGAGTCGCGCTGTTTGTTTGCTCGCAACATTTGGACGGAAAAAATGCTGCGGCTCGCTAATTTCTCGTAAAATGCGACGCAATTTGACCGCAAAGTCAAAAGGCTTACGTTTTATGAAATTAAATTAAATTAAATTAAATTAAATTAAATTATTCGGCGAGTTTACGAGGCAAAAAGACACTTTTGAACGCATTTCGCCACTTTGCGACGCAATTATCGCTCCACATTTCAACTTTACAATCCATTCGCGGTGGGACTCGGGATTTGCACATTCGCACCTCCGACGGCCAATTAAATTCGCCGGAAGGAAAGGAAAGAAATTCGAGTGCCCAGTGCGGTCTCGGAAGTCGATGCGCAGAATGCAATAATTGAGATAAGATGAGATGAGATGGGGTTGCCAAGGCGATGTGCAAAACACCTTGGCAGGGGCGAGGATCTGAGCGGAGGAAAGGAAAGGAAACGGCGTGCAGTGCGCGCCAATTTGGGGCTTTGTTCGTGCGATTAAATGCGAAAAAATGGGCCGGAAACAAACATCGGGATTAAACACGTGCTAAAAAATGAATTACGGGCAAAGCGAAAAACATTAATAAATACACACAAAAAAACATTAAAAAAAAGATTTTTTTTTGGGGATTTTTCTTTTTTTTTCTTTTGTTTTGCATGTTTATTAAATTCCGTTCCGCGTGGAATTTCGGATGAATAACAAATGAGGTCCTGGAGTCGCTTTTATCTCTTATTTATTTGCGCGCAAGATGCGGGTAATTCAGTTTCAGCGTTACAAAATGGCGCTGTGGATGAGGGTTGTTGTTTATTTTAATTTCTGAGAATATTCATGAGCCAGGGACGATAATTCGAACAATTTATTTATTTATTTATTTATTTATTTGTATCTGTCTCTTTTCTATCTCCTCCGAAACCGCCAAAAAGTGCAATTTACGGGTCTCGATCCACTTTTCAGATTTTTTTGTTTTAATGTTTGTCTAAATATCAAGATTTATATTAAATAAGGACAGAAAGTGCAGCTTTCCTGCAATACCACGAATATTGTTATCGTAAAAAATGCACACAAACGACACGGCAATAACCCTAGCTAGTGGAGTGGGTTAGTTTATTCATTTATTTATTTATTTATTTATTTATTTATTTAATCTGTTTGTTTGTTTGTTTATTTTTGTTTCTAGAATATCTCACCAGTCTTGGCGGCAAGCGACCGGAAGCGGAAGTTGACGGCGACGGGTCGAACTCGAAGCACAGGAATGTCGTGACGCGTAAGTTCGATAGAAATTTGGAAATGATTTTTTTTTATAATTTATTTTTTTTTTTTTTAAATAATTCGGTGTAATTGATTTCAGGCGGAACTTCGGCGAGTGCGAATCGTCGCGTCGTGTCGTGCTGCATGTTGGGCGAAATGGCGGGCGATAAAGGATTCCATTGCTTCGCCGATTATTACGCGGCGCGCATCGTGATGCGCAATCGGAATCGCGCTCATAACCGGAAAATGGGCTTCTACGGCCGTTATCGTGCTCCAAACTACGGCCATAACGTGATGAAGACTTTCGAGCGCTGCGTGCAAGGACAAGGCAGCATTTTTCACAAGTGCTGTCATCTGGCGACGCTCGAGCGAAGGCGGGACGGCAGGTTCCGGGCGCGCGCTAGCCGCGCTGGCCGCGGTAGAGGGAGTCGCAACGCGACCAGTAACGAAGGATTTGAAGATGGACTCGCTCTCATCTGAAGTGTTTGTTGATTTTGTTTTGTTTCTTTATTTTTTTGAAGAATTACCGTATTTCTTTGATTTAAAGTCGCTTTTGATTACAGATCGCCCTCGGTAACGAGTCGCTGCAAAAAAATCATCACTTTGAATACGAGAAATTTTGTGCTTTTATTTTTCAGTTGAAATTGCATTTTCCAATTTCAGAGGACGTAGTTAAGACGCAACATGTAACATTACGTCGTGTGAACGTGGAATTGAGTGTTGACGATTAAAGTCGCCCTCGATTATAGGTGGTGGCAAAAAATTGCATTTGCAATTATAAGCCGCCACTTTTAATCGAAGAAATACGGTATCTCGTTAAACGTGGTGTGTCTTTCGACTAAAATGCACTTTTGGTTGTAAACTTTAATTGTTTTTCACAAAAAAAATAAATTCTTTTTCATGGTATAATTTGTATCGAATGTTCCGTCGAATGTTCCATTTAATCGTTCGATCGATTCGTTCGTCACGTTTATCATCGCACGTGGGTCGGGTGGAAAAAAACCGGGAATTTCGTTAAGAAAAGTGTCGTGTCCGGGCTGTAGTTCCGGGGGTAGTGCGAGAAAAAAAACCGCTCTACAGTTTCCTGCGCAAGGTCGAGTTGAAACCTTTACCGGAAGTGGTTAATAAAATAAGTGAAAAATTGAAAAATGATGGATGGAGATTTAGTTCTGGGAAATAACGACAGATGGCGCCGTTGCATCAAGGCACAAGCTCGAAAAATCGAATTTTCGGTTTGGAAAAAGCGCGAAGTGAATCGGTTATCGCGCTCGTTCGCGAAGAATATCTTAGTTTTAAGTAAGTGTTTGATATTTCAAACGTTTCGATACGTTTAAATAATACATTTTTATTAATTAGGACCTTTGTCGTTTACTTTTCCTTCGTGAAAAACACAGGCCGAAGCCGAAGGGATGGAAGAAAACCGACGGGATGACCGTTACTGCTGGAGCGCCATTGTTCTACCAGAAAACCCTCAGATACCATCCGGAATTAAACGTCAATTGTACGAATTTGAGGAGAAAGATTTAATTTAACTAAGGGTTTTTATATTTCAGGTCGGAATCGGGTGAAATATACTAATACGACGTTGTTCGCGCTGGAACACGGCGTCGTGACTCGTGAGGATTTCCTCGGACGGAGTGTTTTCAAAAGTTGTATAGGGAATATTACCACGTGATTGCCGAGCCTCAATCGCAAAGATTCAATCGAGTAAAGCTCATCCGAGTCGAGTTAGTAGATAAATAATTAATTTTTATTTCGATAAGTTTGTGCGAATAATAAGTAATTTTCTATAAATACAAAAAAAAAGACGCCATCAATTTGTATTGATTTTGAGGAAACGATTGACACGATTATCGGGCGTGTTTTGTTTGAAAATTGTACTAGGAGTAAATGTTGTTATACGTTGCAGACACGGTATAATTGTAGTAAATAAATAAGCTGCAAAATAGAAGTGGGACGGACGAGTTGTAAAATGGAAGAATAGAGTTTTTTGAAGTGGAACTTGTTTCTGCGCGGTAGTGATTCCAAAAATGTGACGGAATATTGTTACTCAACAGCTATTTACAGTTTGTTGGTCGTTTTGCATTCTTTTTGAGCCTCAAAACGAATATAGAACGAATGAAACGGACAGAAAAATGTGAGTATTTTATATCAAAGAGAAGAAAAGAGAAAAGAAATGAAAGAAGAAAAGAGAAAAGAAAAGAAATAAGTACACATTTATTTAAGTACAATTAAGAGAAGCAATATAACAAATAAAAATGGCTTCCAAAGTGGTCCGTGTTCGTAATGTGGCTTCCACGTTACAAAAGCGTCGTTGTCCATTTACGTGCTTAAGTTGACGTCCAAGTTTCGAAAACGCTGCACAAAATTTAATTCGCAATAAAAGTATGGTGACAAAAATAGCCCGAACGCACAAAAGCGGAACAACACTACGCAACTAATAACTAAAAAGGAAGGGACAAAGACAAATACAACTATACTAAATAAAATTCATTCGTACAATTGCGCTCAACGCGGCTGAAACGAAAAAATACCGGCTATTGTTTAAACGCAAAAATGATCGTACATATAAATGAAAAAGTGCTTATTTAGTACCGTTGCGGAGATGTAAGCAAAAAACCTAATTTTTTTTAAAGTGAAAAGGTTCGTGGTTTTGTCGTTAGGTGGCGCATCGCTGAAAACATGGTCGCCAACAACGACGACGAAGGAACGAGATTTACGAGACGATGATGACGGAATTAACCAAATCGACTCGTCGGGACGAGAAAATGTAGTCATTTTGTGAGTGATAACTTTATAACGTTCGTTAGATTACTTTCCAATGCCAAGGATGAATTTTCCTCGCACGACGATGAAAGTAATTGTAGTTTGTTAAGTTGAATCGTTTGATTAAATTGGCGCCGTTGTTTTTAAACATTTGGATCATTTTTTGATATTTCGATGGGGTGCCTGGTGACTTTGGTGTTTTTTTTTTTTTCTTTTTTTTTTTTTATACATTACTTTCACTCCAGTTAAAGTAGTACATTATTTTATTTTTTTAAGCAATTGGTTCGCTCATATGTATAAGTTCAAAACTTGTAAGAATAGGTAGCCGTGTGGGTATAGTGTGTGTGGTGATATTGTTAGGTGAACGGTTCGAATCCATGTCAGGATTATTATTTTATTTTTTAATTAATAGGTGCGTTCAATTTGAAATCTATAAGTAACTTATGTTACTTATCTTCCTTATGCAAACTGGAAGTGACGTAAAAAACGTCATATCTTTCAAAAGGAAAGTGCCATAAGGTACTTATGCATAAGGTACCAATTGGGTCACTTATCTTCCTTTTGGATTTTACTTATGGGTTAGTAACGCAATCTGCACTTGCGCACTACTCGTTTTTACTGTAAAACGAGTTGTTTTTACAATAAAAACGTTTATTTTACTGTAAAAACGTTCGTTTTTATTGTAAAAGGTTCATTCGAACTGTAAAAAAGGCCGTTTTTGCCGTAAAAAGGGTCGTTTTGCTGTAAAAAGGGTCGTTTTTGCCGTAAAAAAGGCCGTTTTTGCCGTAAAAAGAGTCGTTTTTGCCGTAAAAAGGGCCGTTTGTGCCGTAAAAAAGGCCGGTTTTTGTAAAGCGTTTGTTTTTACCGTAAAAAAACCTTTTTATCGTAAAATGGCCGTTTTAACCGTGAAAAGGCCATTCTAATTGTAAAAAGGGCCGTTTTTGCCGTAAAAAGGCCGTTTTGTGTTGTTACCAAAACGTGAATGTGCGCATGTGCGAACAATTCAAAAGAAAAAATTATTAGTGCGTTCATTCAAAAGTACATTTTCTTTCTTTTGCATAAGGAAGATAAGTAACATAAGTTACTTATAGATTTCAAATTGAATGCACCTAATGAATTAGTTCGTTTTCAAATTTATACGTATAAGTTTAAAACTTAGTTTGGAACTTAGTGTAAGAATAGGTAGCCGTGTGGGTATAGTGTACGTGACGACAGTGTTGGGCAAATGGGTTCAAATCTGCGTGAGAATTTATTAATTTATTTATCAATTTAATTTTTAATTAACGAATTAGTTGGTTTTCAAGTTTATAA
>JAQFXT010002690.1:0-11237 GCA_034683725.1 Strigamia crassipes
AGAATATTTTGAGAATATTTTGAGAATATTTTGAGAATATTTTGAGAATATTTTGAGAATATTTTGAGAATATTTTGAGAATATTTTGTGAATATTTTGAGAATATTTTGTGAATGTTTTAAAACGTTGACAATTTCGTAGACGAAATTGTGGTGACGTTATTGTTTTTTATCGAAATTGTGATGACGTTATTGTTTTGTTTTTTTATCGAAATTGTGCCGAATTTTGATAATTTGGGTTTTGTTTTGAATTTTTGACCAAAATTTAAAGTGAAAACTGAAAAGAAACAATTTAATGTCGTGATAACCCAGAAAAATTTCTTGTAAATTGAGCAAATTGCAGTATTTGCAGTATTTGCAGTATTTGCAGTGGAAATTAGATTTTTTTTTAAATTTTGGAATTGTTTGTCGTTGTAGTAAAAATTGGTCAACGACACCCGGATCCGGTGGTGGAGACGAGTTCGTTGTCGAGTGTTCATCCACCCGACGTTTGGTACACGTTGTGTATTCCCGAAGAATGCATCGATTACCGCTATTTGTCCGCCCTCCAACTGGAAGCGATCGTCTACGCTTCTCAGCAACACGATCAGTTTCTTCGCGACGGCACGAGAGCTGGTTATTTAATCGGAGACGGCGCCGGCGTCGGCAAGGGACGAACAATCGCGGGAATTATTTATGAAAATTATCTACAAGGACGAAAACGAGCTTTGTGGTAGATTTGGTCATCAAAAATTCGTTTTTTCGCCCGTTTAATCGGAGTTTTTATACTTTTTTAAGGGTTTCCGTGTCGAATGACTTGAAATACGACGCTCAAAGGGATTTAAAGGATATCGGAGCGGCGAAAATTGAAGTTCACGCATTAAACAAAGTAATTTTATTAAGTTTTTTTTTGGTTTTTTGGTTTTATTTTAAATTTTAATGCGAAAAATGGTCAATTTCAGTTCAAATATGCGAAAATAACGTCGAAAACTAACGGAAGCGTGAAGAAGGGAGTTATTTTTTCAACTTATTCAGCATTGATCGGTGAAAGTCAGTCCGGAAGTAAATACAGAACGAGGCTTAAACAACTGCTGCATTGGTGCGGCGAAGAGTACGATGGAGTGGTACATTGGATGGATTTAATTTAGTTTTGACTAAAAAATGTTTAAATGTTTATTTTTATTTTTTTTAGATTGTGTTCGACGAATGTCATAAGGCGAAAAATTTGTGTCCGATCGGGTCCTCGAAGCCGACTAAAACCGGTTTGACGGTGTTAGAACTGCAAAATAAATTACCGAAAGCGCGTGTTATTTACGCGTCCGCTACTGGAGCGTCGGAACCGAAAAACATGGCGTATATGACTCGGCTCGGTATATGGGGACCAGGGACGCCGTTTAGAGAATTTAGTGATTTTATTCAAGCTGTTGAAAAAAGGTTCGTTTGAAGAAAAAAAAAAAAAAAAATTTGATACGAAAAATCAAATTTTTGGAGGATTTATTTAAAAAAAAATTGATTTTCTTTTATTTTTGTTGAGAAAATTAAATTTTCTTGTATTTTTTGTTGAGAAAATTTGATTTTGGTTTTATTTTTGTTGAGTAAAAATTGAATTTGTAGGGGTGTCGGCGCTATGGAACTCGTAGCGATGGATATGAAACTGCGAGGAATGTACATCGCGCGCCAACTGAGTTTCACCGGCGTGACGTTTCGCATCGAAGAAATCCCGCTGGGAAAAGACTTTATCCGCGTGTACGACGACTCGGTTCGATTATGGGTTCAAGCCAGGGAGAAATTCCAACAAGCCGCCGAACTAATCGACGCCGAACAGCGGATGCGGAAAACAATGTGGGGCCAGTTTTGGTCCGCTCACCAAAGATTCTTCAAGTATCTCTGCATCGCGTCGAAAGTTCACCACGTCGTCAAACTGGCCCGGGAAGCCGTCAAAGATGGCCGCTGCGTCGTCATCGGGCTGCAATCCACGGGCGAAGCTCGCACGCTGGAACAGTTGGAAGAAGCTGGTGGAGAAATCAACGATTTCGTATCCACGGCCAAGTAACGAGAAATAGACGAAAAAAAATTTTATAAAATGAAAATTTAATTATTTTTTTGCGATTTATTACAGAGGGGTTCTTCAAACGTTGATCCAGAAACATTTTCCCGCGCCAGATAGAAAGAGAATCAATCGGTTGCTGGGTTTTGAACCGGTTTTCACGCCCCCCGACTCGCCGACCACGTCCGGATCGAAGCGAAAACAGCTCGCGAAAACCCAGTTGCCACCCAAACGGGTGAAGCGGGAGAATAACGAGTCCGACGAGAGTTCGGATGAAGAAAAGAGCGATTCGGACGCAGGGGCCAGTCAGTCGGACGATGACGAGAGTCACGCGAGCAGCGGTGGGTTGTCGGATTCGGGGGAAAGCGATTTTAATCCTTTCGGCGATGGATCCGGGTCGGACGACGGTAGAAAATAAATTTTTTTTTGTTTGTTTACGTATTTGAAAGTAATTATTTTTTTGGTTTAGATCCGTGGGTGACGAGGAAGAATAAGAAAAAGGAGAAATTGGTGAAGAAAAAGAAGAAAAAAAAGAAGAAGAAAGTGAAAAAAGAGAAGAAAGGCGACTCGCCCTGGTCGATGAAAGTCAAAACGAATTTGCTAGCCGAGTCAAATGGTTATTTAAAGAAATAGGTAATTTGAAAATAGAAATTTATTTTGTATTTTTTTTTTTTTTTTTTTGTGGTGAAGGGGTTTCGAGCGATCCTCCGAAAGATGCTATCGAACGTGCTTGCTCAATGAAGGAGGAATTATTGGAGAAACTCGAACAATTAGACGAAAAATTGCCTCCGAACACATTGGACCAATTAATAGACGAACTAGGGGGGCCCGAGAACGTCGCGGAAGTGAGTTTTGAGTTGTGGAAAATTGCAAAAATTTATTAACGGTTTTTTTTTTTTTTTTTTTTTTTTTTTAGATGACCGGAAGGAAAGGCCGAGTCGTTAGCAATGACGACGGCCAGATACACTACGAATCTCGCTCCGAAATCGACGTGCCGCTGGAAACACTCAATTTGACGGAAAAACAACGATTTATGGATGGGGAGAAAGTAAAAGAGAGAATTAAAAGTGTAAAATGTTAACATTGTTTTTTTTTTTTTTTTTTTTTTGTAGCATATTGCCATTATTTCGGAGGCAGCGAGCTCAGGGATTTCGCTTCAATCGGATCGCCGTGCGAAAAATCAAAGAAGACGAGTTCATATCACGCTGGAATTGCCGTGGAGTGCTGATAGGGCCATTCAACAATTTGGTAAAAATTGTTATAAATCGAAGCGTAAAAGGTGAAAAACGCGGGATGTTGATTAATCGATAATTGTTGCAGGTCGTACTCATCGCTCCAACCAAATGAACGCACCCGAATATTTATTTTTGATCTCAGACTTAGCTGGGGAGCGAAGGTTCGCGTCGATCGTGGCCAAACGACTCGAGAGTTTGGTAAGAAAAACGAAATGAAATTTTGCGAAGTTTTTGTTGAATTTGTTTTTAGGGTGCGCTGACACACGGCGACCGAAGAGCGACGGAATCGCGCGATTTAAGTCGATTCAACATAGACAACAAATACGGCCGCACCGCGTTGGAGATGGTGATGAAATCTGTGATGCTATCTGATTTACCTCTAGTGCCTCGTCCCTCCGACTACAAGGGCGATTTCTTTGCCGACGTGCGCAAAGCTCTGGTCGGCGTCGGCCTCGTCGTCCAAGACGAACGCTTTCCTAACACGCAAAACCTAGACAAAGGTGATAACGAGACGCAATTAATCGAAATTAGTCGAAATTGAGTCGAAATTAATCGAAATTAAGACGAAATTAATCGAAATTGAGTCGAAATTGAGTCGAAATTAGTCGAAATTAAGACGAAATTGAGTAGAAAATTAAGACGAAATTGAGTCGAAATTAATCGAAATTAATGAAATTAGTCGAAATTAAGACGAAATTAATCGAAATTGAGTAGAAAATTAAGACGAAATTGAGTCGAAATTAATGAAATTGACCATTTGGTTTTAGATCATAACAACATAAGCAAGTTTCTCAACCGCATCCTGGGCATGGAAGTCGATCTCCAAAATCGATTATTCAAATATTTCTCGGACACGTTAACGGCGATCATCGCGCAGGCGAAGAAAGCCGGGCGCTTCGACATGGGCATTTTGGATCTGGGCACCACCGGCGACCAAATGAAGCAAACGACGAGGCAGGTGTTTTGCTTCAAACACGCGACGGGGACGACGCAAGTGTCTTTGAATACCGTAATTTACACGAATTGTTGTATTTGATTTTATTTTTGATTTTATTTTTGATTTTATTTTTGATTTTATTTTTGATTTTATTTATTTAGGTGACGATGGAGCGCGGCATGAGTTGGGATCAAGCGGTGAGCGTGTGGTGCGAGCTGACGGGCAAAGAGGAGGGCTTTTATTTGGCGCAGCAGGTGAAGAACGGGAAGCAGCCGGCCATCTTGGCCGTCGAGTTTACGGCCGGGAGTGCGAGGAAGAGGGACAGACGCGATCGCAACGAGAAGGTGTTTAGCGTTTATAGGCCTAACACGGGATTGCAATTTAGGCAGGAGACGTTGACTGAAATTCTCAAGAAATATTCCAAGGTAAAAGCGTAAAAAGTGTAAAAACGTAAAAGAAATTGAATTAATTGCGAATTCATTTCAGGCGTCCACTGATCTGGCACAACCTCATTGGCAGGAACAGTACGACTCGGCCACAGACGTTTGCAGCCACGCTTATTGGTAAAAATGTCAACTAAAACGATTATTTAGGATTTTCCTCGCTAATAAATGAAATTTGAACAGGCGGGGAAGCTGTAGGCGGGTCATGATGGGACTGCCGTGCGATGTCGGTCTACGTCGCCGCACCTACCACGTGCTCGACGGCTCCGTGCTCAGCGTGTGGAGCAAAGTCGAGAACGTTCTAGCAGCCATGCCTGGTAGTCACAACACCAAAATGCAAGTCATAAGGCTCAGACTGCAAGATGGGCAAAGGATAGTTGGTATTAACGAAAAATTCAAAAAAATTATTTAAAAAAATTGTTTTATTTATTTATTTATTTTTAATATTTTTTTTTAGGTATTTTAGTTCCGACCAATTGCATCGCGCCTTTAACTACTGTGCTCACACAAGATTCCACTAAAGTCCATACAGAGACGTTTTGAATGCGGCTTTGAGTTGTTGTTTTTATTTTATTTTATTTTATTTTATTTTTATTTTTATTTTTCTTTCTTTTGTCGCTAGGGATGATGATTTCGATGTAAAACTCGATAACACTCGATTTATTCTAGTGTGCAATAAATATACTTAAAAAACGGAAATATCAACGGGAGATAATGTGTTTTTTTGTTGCTTTTGATTTGTTTCGGTAAATTCCACGCACTTAGGTGAGGAAAGTGTACTTTTGTTTGTTTAGGCTTATATTTGCACAATCGTAGTATTTTGTCCCGTTTGTGATGAAAATGATTTGGTACTCCCATTTTTTTTGTTTTGTTTATTGGGCGA
This sequence comes from Strigamia crassipes, assembly GCA_034683725.1. Lineage (NCBI taxonomy): Eukaryota > Metazoa > Arthropoda > Chilopoda > Geophilomorpha > Linotaeniidae > Strigamia > Strigamia crassipes. The sequence continues at coordinate 5,524 of JAQFXT010002690.1, forward strand.
AATGTTTTGCACAGTCTTAGATTTTTTTTCTTTCTTTTTTTTTTGTAATTTTTCTTGTTTTAGGTGTTGCATAAATAAAGTCTTTGATATTTATTCGATGTTGTTTGCTTGTCTGGATACAAAATGGTTGTGAAATCTGCCACAGCGAGCGCTTAGTCAAAAACAACCGAATGAGAATTATCCTAGAATTCATTGGGTGGAAACAGCATGGCCGCCTGTGCGTGTTACAAAATAGTGACTTTTACTAACATTTTTTAATTGTCAGTTATTTAATTTACAAAATAATTATCCTTGAGGAAAATTAGGAAAATTAGGATTTCCAAGATTATTCTGAATCTGCAATTGAATAAAAAAAAAAAAAAATTACATTGCATAATCAAAATGAAAATATGCATGGGTACATTCATATACATTGAAGTAAGAATATTTAGATGCATCTATGTATATGATTAGTGTATTAAATCAATATAAAATACAATGTCAAGAAAAATATGACTTTTCTTATCAAAATTTAATTGGAATTAAAAAATTTTGAATTGTTTTTTAAACAACTTTAATAATACACAATTCGGTCAGCACTCATCTTTTTGTCAGATAAGATCACTTGTGCCCTACAAAAAGATGAGTTAAGATCTAATTGTGACCACAACTCAAGTGCATGAGAGAAATCAGAGAAACGACCATGAGGTGTTCAAACGTGATCAAAATGCCATTAGGATTAGTTTGTAAAAACCGGCAATAGATGGCGAAAAGAGCAATGTTAAGATTTTTCGAAATGGTGAATCCAGCCACCAATCCGAAGGCGACTTGGGTTTGTTACGCGCTTCAGGATTGGTTGGAAGAACCATGGCCGTTTTGTAACGCTCTCCTCATTGGTCGTCAATCCAATGCTCTGCCGTAGCTAGTGGTAAATTCTGTGCGTTGGGCATTAACAACAGAAAATATTCAGTGTTGAGTAATAAGTAATAATAAGTAATAATTACAGCAGCAACTAACAGCACGCCACCGAAGGAGTTTAAAGCCTCGGTCGAATCATCATTTTCTCGAATATCTCCAGACTTAACCTGTAAATACGCAGACTGTCCTGAAGTAAGCACAGCAAAAGCAGTTGCACTTGTTTGAATTCCATTTTTGGATTCCATTGTTGCTAATACTTTGTCTTCTTTTCTTATTTGTGCCACCGTGGTACCGTTTTCAGACCCAGCTACTGTGGCGGTAAACATGTACAATCCTGGAGTTCTCGCTCTCATGGCGCCGAGTGACTTGAAAGTCACTACGTTAAGATTGAGTGTCTAAAATTATTTAGGATTTTACTCAACTGGATTAAGGAGGAATATTTTTGCTATCGATTTGTTTACTAATGCGGGAGATGCATAATTACATAGTTACCTCATTCCTGAATCCAAGAAAACTTCCGTTTGGATTTTTATATCCTCGAGTCATGGTAAACGCCGGATTGTCTACACTTCGACCGTTCATTTGATTTTGGATTTGCGATTGAAATTCTTCTGCTTGAGTTAACGGTCTGTCTGACGGCAATATAAATTGACTCGAAGATAGCTTCAATATTACGTTGGCCGAAATTGCGTAGAAAATAAATTTGAAATTCATACTTGACAACTATGTTGCGCCGTTGTTACGAGTTTAAAAAATAAAGTGCCAGCAAATAAATTGATGGATTTATTTATATACTGTTTTTTTTAATAGGTCTCTCAGCTTCCTGTTGACGTTTGTCAGTTGACATAGTTGTCAATCAATTTTTATAGGAGGATTTGGGTTATTTCATAATCGAAACAAATATTTCGAATAACTATTTTTGTTTGTAGGGAAATCGGAAATTGACATGTGATTCAGTAAATGAACAAGAAATATGATGTCCTGATCCGGGCGTACATCCTTTCAAAAACAAATACGGTAGAATTATGTCATATGTTATAATTTATTTTAAAAAAAACATAATGGAATACGCGTTTAAGGTGCTCAGATGTCCGATATTATCAGGATTGTACTGATTTTTAGAAGCTTGTCCTGATTCTAAAGATGTCCCGATTTTGTCCTGAATTAAATTCGGGTTCCCGTCTTGATTTGTCTTGAACTTTTTAAAAAATTTAAGATAATCAAGCTGAATGTTAAATAAAGTACGTTGCACTCAGTTACTTACTTGCTGTAAACGAGATAAATAAACGCATCGGTGTGTTTTAGTTTATTTTTCAATTCAATCGCTTTATTTCCAGATACATAGTGTAGCGTTTGAATTTGATGTTTTATTGTAGTAATAAACGTTATTTTGAAAAGTGTCACTTTTTTCAAATGTCCTGATTTTGGACCAGAGGTATCTGAGCATCCTATACACGTTGAGATATTCCATTACAAAGGTCAAAATCTTCTATTGCAGTCACAAAGGAGATGGAGAAGTATAATTTGCAGCAAAATTTAAAATGTAACTCATGACTATGTGATATTGTTACAAGAATTGTTTGTGGGTTTGTTTGTTGGGTTGGGTTGGGTTGTATCCTTTTTCTGTCTAAAGTAATTTTTGCAAGTTTAATTAGGTTTTATTTTTGCCAAAACACAACCACTTTTTGCGTAATAAATAGTTAGGTTAGGTCTTGCCTGTCGCTATGTTGATCGTCGCTGTTGTCGCGTTGCTACTGCGGCGTCGCTAATTCGTACTTACATCTTTTTTGGTTCAATACTGTTCACTACCTGCCAGTCAAGCTGTTAAAGATTTGGCGATTCGTAAGTCTTTAGCGGTGAATAACGCAATCGCCAAGTCTTTAATACCGCGGTAGTCTCAGCTATATACGCCGACTTACCCACCAAATGTTCAAAACCATCACTTTATGTGCGTAATTAACAAGCAATTTTATTTTTATTTACAATTCCATTATTAGTTTTCCTTCTATACAAGTTATATCGAGGTTATGAAGTTGCATACTTTTATTTTCTAACCGGAAGGCCATTCTTGTATCTTTCGGTACACTTGAGATAAGCTGCTTGACCACCAGGGCCATTAGGAGACCCACATGGATTGTACGAATTTCCTGCTTGTTGATAGTATTGAGCTTGATTCAGTGGTGGTGGTTGTTGTTGATTAAACTGTTGCGGTGGGATTCCTTGTTGTTGAGGGTATCCTTGTTGTTGAGGGATTCCTTGTTGCTGTGGGTAGCCTTGTTGTCCTTGTTGCTGTGGAAACCCTTGCTGTCCTTGTTGCTGCGGATACCCTTGCTGTCCTTGTTGCTGAGGATACCCTTGTTGCTGTTGGTTTCCTTGTTGCTGAGGATACCCTTGTTGCTGTTGGCTTCCTTGTTGCTGAGGATACCCTTGTTGCTGCGGGTTTCCTTGTTGCTGAGGATACCCTTGTTGCTGAGGAGCACCTTGTTGGTTCTGTGGAATAAAATTTGTCTAAAAAGAAGCTTATCTTAATTTATAAATGAAAAAATTGAATAAATGATGCTGTGGCATAGCCATTTTGTACAATATTCTAGTGCCAAACAACCGTACGAGTGACAATATTTTGGTTTTTCATGATTTTTAGCTGTTTTTTTTGTCCCGGGAATTGTCGATGGTTATGTCTCGAGACTCGAGACGTTTGAAAACAGCTAAAAACAAAAACCCTACCCAAAATTAATAAAAAAAATAGTAAAAATGGGTTTTAAATATAAAAAAATTTCTGTCTTTTGCATTTATGCACATCCAAGCAATATTCCTGGCTACACTACTATATTGTACTTACTTGTGGCGGTGGATAATTAAATTGAGGTGCCACTTGGTTGTAAAGTGTTATAAAGAAGACCAAGTTTAAAAGCAGATACATGTTGCTGCTGAGAAATTTTGTGCCTCGTGTACACACTGCAGAAAAATGTAGTGAAATGAAAATAATGTGATATTCCATTTTTATTATAAAGAGAAAAGATGAAGTGATAAAGCAATGATGCGAGGATAATTATAAAAACCTTGAGATTAATAAGTAGAATTTTTTGAATATCAACAAAATATTGTGAAAATAGCAATTCACTATTTAGTGATTGATATCGATGTAATAATTGTGATAACCTTTAAAAAGTGATGCAATGAAACATGCATTTTAAATTATGACATTTCACCAGTCTTAATAAAATTTAACAAAATAATAATAAATTAATAATAAAATTTAATAAAATAAGTAAATAAAAATTTGTAGTAATACTAATACAATTTTAGTAATAGTAATACAACTGTCTAATTACTGTAATATTTAGAGAAGACAATGAATGAAGAATACAAAGATTGAAAACATTTGTCATTGGTTATCAACGTGTCTGGAATTAGGCAGAACCGGATGTGATTTCATAATAGACTCACTTTTGTTGATGCATAGATAGCAAAATTGTGTATAACATTTGCAAAGAAGTACTTATTTGCTCACTCGTCCAAACATCCTTTGGTTAGATATGGGCTCGAGATAAAGCACGACACTTTAATGTGTATTTCACAATTGTTTCCATTGAACTTGATGAAATTGTGAGTTTTGTTTTCAAACAAACGTAGCAATACAGGAGGCCAGTTGAAGTCAAGAGTAAGAAAAAACTTGATTTACACTTTTCAACACAGCAGCAACAAAGCCATAAGTAAAATAAAAAATTAATTGCATCCTTGATTTGTCCTGAATATTTTTCAGGCTGATGAAATTAGGTTTTTAGTTTTTAATGTATTAAGGAAGGTTTTTTTGTTATGATAGAAAAAAAATTGTTACTTTATTGGTATATAGCTGCATTCATATTTGTAAGTCGTAAGTAAAAAAAAAATTATGAATGTACCAAACAGAAACCCATAATCCAAACTCAGTTTTTGAAAGTGTAGTATGGGCACATAGTATCGGTGACAATGTGCTGTCACAATAATCAATGTGGGCTATGAAACACTCTACCCAATTTTTGAAGTTATCGCATAAATGCATGGTAGGAATGTTGGATCGTTATAAAATGATTTTTATTATTCACAGTATAATGTAGGGGTGAATGCTAATCTCGAATGTTATTGGATGCTGGAAGTTGCGATCTCAATCCAGATCTTGTGGTGAGCATCCCCTAACTTCAAGGAATGGGATGAATTCAAATAAATACATTTTTACGGTGAAAATAGCGCATGGGCTATTTCCACCGAAATTACGATGGAAATAGCCACTTCATTTTTGTTTACGTTTTTGGCGAATACATAGTACATTTGTTCTTGTGAATAGTAATTTGGAGAAACGAATGTACTACGTTCCGTGTACAGTGTTGTGTGTACCGGCCAAACACAACTTAGGATTCAAAAAATATGATTTTCAAAAATACCAATAAAGATTCGAGTATTCGAATGACCCATCCCTATTTTCTTCTTTTTGTTACATCTTGATGTGTATTCTTTAGCCTGATTGAGCTGGTTTGGAAATGAGTGGCACATGTGTTATTTTGTGACCGCCAGGCGATCACTGGCCAACGTGTTCGCGACCCCCGTCGCAGCTCCTCGACGTTAGGTGGAGCTGCGACCCGTTATGACCAATGGGGAACCGGACGAAACCGGAAGTGACGTGTACGGGGTCGCCAGTGGCCGGCAGGGCCAGTCTCTTCTCCACCACGGTACGAGTGAGTCCTCTGGGCTTTCCTCCCGTGAATGAACGCGACCCCATCGATGCACGATCGCTTCTGGTCATGCGTGTCCGTCCTGCGGACCGCATGGACCTGAGCGTC
>JAQFXT010002691.1:0-11230 GCA_034683725.1 Strigamia crassipes
AAAATAATGCATTTTTGCAGAAAATAATGCATTTTTGCAGAAAATATTGTATTTTTGCAGAACATAATGCATTTTTGCAGAAAATAATGCATTTTTGCAGAAAACAATGCTTTTTTGCAGAAAACAATGCATTTTTGCAGAAATTAATGCATTTTTGCAGAAAATAATGGATTTTTGCAGAAAATATTGTATTTTTGCAGAACATAATGCATTTTTGAGAAAATATTGTATTTTTGCAGAACATAATGCATTTTTGAGAAAATAATGCATTTTTGTAAAAAATAATGCATTTTTGCAGAAAATAATGCATTTTTGCAGAAAATAATGCATTTTTGCAGAAAATAATGCATTTTTGCAGAAAATATTGTATTTTTGCAGAACATAATGCATTTTTGCAGAAAATAATGCATTTTTGCAGAAAACAATGCTTTTTTGCAGAAAACAATGCATTTTTGCAGAAATTAATGCATTTTTGCAGAAAATAATGGATTTTTGCAGAAAATATTGTATTTTTGCAGAACATAATGCATTTTTGAGAAAATATTGTATTTTTGCAGAACATAATGCATTTTTGAGAAAATAATGCATTTTTGTAAAAAATAATGCATTTTTGCAGAAAATAATGCATTTTTGCAGAAAATAATGCATTTTTGCAGAAAATAATGCATTTTTGCAGAAAATAATTGCATTTTTGCAGATAATATTGTGTTTTTGCAGAACATAATGCATTTTTGCAGAACATAATGCATTTTTGAGAAAATAATGCATTTTTGCAGAAAATAATCCATTTTTGCAGAAAATAATCCATTTTTGCAGAAAATAATCCATTTTTGCAGAAAATATTGTATTTTTGAGAAAATAATGCATTTTTGAGAAAATAATGCATTTTTGAGAAAATAATGCATTTTTGAGAAAATAATGCATTTTTGCAGAAACAATGCATTTTTGCAGAAAACAATGCATTTACGCAGAAAATAATGCATTTAAGCAGAAAATAATGCATTGTTGCAACATATAAGGCATTTTGACTCCTAAAAATGCTTTTCTGGATGTAAATATTCATTTTCTTTACAAAACAATACAGTTAGGCACAAAAAAAATGCATTTTGACTCATTAAAATTGTTTTTTTGCACAAAATAATGCAGTTTCTTTGCCGGATGAAAGCTTAGTCGTCTGCAAAAACATTAATCTGTACCATCATTTGGTTTTTTGACAAATTTAACGCCGAGTTTTTCGAATCTTTCGCACGCTACGTCAACATCCGGTACCACTATTCCGATGTGTCCAAAACCTCTCGGTTCGACGTTGCCATTGTGATATTTAAATTCAGCATCTGCTTCAGTTCCCCAATTGCTAAAATCATTTAATTTTAATTTTACGTCTTTATTTTATTTTATTTTTTTGAAAATCAATTTACTGAGTTAATTCTACTGTTGCTTTTCGAGTAAATGTCCACCTCAACCTCACCATTTTGTCTTTTGGGATGGAACTTGCTGGTTCGTATCCAACGAAGTAAAGACTAAATTTCATGTCTGCAAAATCGAGTTTCTGAAGCAATCTGGAAAAAAAAAAAAAAAACACATTTGGGAGTTTCATTAATCCAGTTGATTTTGCCATTGTGCCATCTGGACAATTTTGAAATTTTGTGTTTGTCATGTGATATCTGTTCCACCAATCACATTCAAAATTCCAAAACGGTTTTAGCAGCGCCACCGCTCGGTAAAAACCTAAACTAAGGAACTTGTGCAGAATAATAGTATCGTTAATATAATTCTTGAAAACTACTAATTTAGATTAATCTCCTAGTAAACCATTAACTCTTATTTGGAGTTTCAAAAAGGAAATGAAACCATAGCAACGAATAAACTCGTTGATCGGCCTCGTTTTCGAAATCACCTCATCCCCATTATCCGGGTATAAAAATCCAACGATAATTTCGGATCTTTAATACGATACATTGTTTGTTGCATTATATAATCCTAAAAAAATAAATACAAATCTTTTTTTTTTTATAAAAATTCTACGTTAGAAATAATTTAAGAAATACTTTCGTGGCCAAGTCAGGTTCGGCGCATGCGCGGTCCGCTTGGTCGTTGCTTAGCCCAGACATGGCGGACAATCGTGAAACACAAATCCGCCTAAAACAAAATTAAAAATCCATATAAAGTATTAAATGTCGCATAACTTATTACCAAAAACATCCTTTTGTTATCGGTATTTGTTTCAAATCAATCGCGGAATTGGAAACACGAAATAAAAACATATTTCGAATATTTTTTTAAAAACAAATAAACGTCACGTGATAATACAACAAAACTAAGATTTTATTTTAATTCTATAAATTATCAACACACTTTTTGCATTTGTGTATACAAAATTCGATACAAACTTTGGTGGATTGAAATTTTGAGCAATATTTTAATGCCAAAATTCGTGAGCGAAAATGAGAGCAGAAATTAATTTAATTCAATGTTGAATTTTTTACTTAAGAAAATTATTAACAGAAATTAGAAATCACATTATTAGCACTCAAGAAATTCAGTTAACGGACATAGAACATAAAGATAACTATTAATTAATATAATATTATATATAATAGCCTCGGTTTTCAGGTTTTAAGTTTCATAATCCGTCCGCCATCGTGTTGGCGTTCAAAATTTCTATCCAATATCCATCTGGATCTTGAATAAAAGCAATACCTTTCATTTTACCTAGAAAAAAATAAAGAGCAGAATAAATTAGTTATGTAACTCAAAGAAAGAGTACTTTTGCATGAAAAGAACGCAGTTTGACTCCTAAAAGTACATTTCTGCATTAAAAAAATTCATTTTTGTTCCTTAAAAATGCATATTTGCTGCTTAAAAATGCATTTTTGCTGCTTAAAAATGCATTTTTGCTGAATTTTTGTTCCAAATTTTTATGGACCAAAACAGAATTTTTTAATGCAAAAATGCATTTTTTCTGCTTAAAAATGCATTTTTGCTTCTTAAAAATGCATTTTTGCTTCTTAAAAATGCATTTTTGCTTCTTAAAAATGCATTTTTGCTGAATTTTTGTTCTATAAAAATGTATTTTTGCACCAAAAAATGCATCTTGACACTTTCAACAAAAAAAAAATGCTTTTTTGCACAAAGGAAATGCATATTTAGTCTATAAAAATGCATTTTTGCATTAAAAAATTCTGTTTTGGTCCATAAAAATGCATTTTTGCACTATAAAACGGACATTTTCGCACCAAAAAAATGCATTAACGCATAAAAAAATGCATAAAAATAAATCTTTTTGACAAAAAAATATGCATTTTTGCAGAAAATAATGCATTTTTGCAGAAATTAATGCATTTTTGCAAAAAATAATGCATTTTTGCAAAAAATAATGCATTTTTACAGAAAATAATTGCATTTTTGCAGAAAATAATGCAATTTTGCAGAAAATAATTGCATTTTTGCAGAAAATAATGCATTTTTGCAGAAAATAATGCATTTTTGCAGAAAATAATGCATTTTTGCAACATAAAAAGCATTTTGACTCTTAAAAATGCTTTTCTTGATGATAAATATTCATTTTCTTAACAAAACAATACATTTGGCACAAAAAAAATGCATTTTGACTCATTAAAATTGTTTTTTTGCAAAACAAAATTGCTTTTTTCCACAAAATAATGCAGTTTCTTTGCCGGATAAAAGCTTAGTTTGGAAAAACATTAATCTGTACCATCATTTGGTTTTTTGACAAATTTAACGCCGAGTTCTTCGAATCGTTCGCACGCTTTGTCAACATCAGGTACCATTATTCCGATATGTCCAAAACCTCTCGGTTCGGTGTTGCCGTTATGGTATTTCAGGTCAGAATCCGTATCAGTTCCCCAATTGCTGAAATAATTCAATTTTTAATTAGTTTTCTATTGCATATTTCTTTTATAGATCAAATTTTTTTACTGAGTTAATTCTAATGTCGCTTTTCGAGTAAATGTCCATCTCGTCCTCTCCACGTTGTCTTTCGGGATGGAATGTGCAGGTTCGTATCCTACGAAGTACAGAGTGAATTTCATATCGGCAAAATCAAGTTTCTGGAGTAATCTAAAAATAAAAACATCAAATTGTTTAAGAATAATGACAAAACAAATTTATTTTGGTCTATAATTATATTTAAGATATTTATTTCGTCCAGAAAAATCTATTTTAGCCATTTTTGGGTCTAAAATCGACATTTCTTGTGTTTTTATTCCACCAAATATGGCGGCTATAGTTAAAAATCGTTTAGCAGCGCCACCGCTTGTTGATAAACACAAACTGACGTAATCATTCCGAATTTGAATTACCAAGTAAATAAATAATAGTAATATCCTTCAAATTTATTGAAAAATACTTATATTATCCACCTTTCAACCCATTAGCCCTTATCTTGAGTCTTAAATGGGAAATAAAACCATGACAACGAATAAACTCATTGATCGGCCTCGTTTTCGTAATTACCTCATCCCCATTATTCGGGTATAAAAATCCAACGATACTTTAGGGTCCTTAATACGATACATGGTTTGCTGCATTATATAATCCTAAAAACAAATCAAAAATTTTAAAATTTAAATTTAAAAATTTAAAAAAAAAGTCTACTTTTGTGACCAAATCAGGTTCCGCGCATGCGCCGTCCACTTCCTCATTACTTAGTCCAGACATGGCCGACGATCGTAAAATACTAAACCGCCTAAAAATAAAAATAAAAAACCAAATAAAAATTATAAAATTTAGTTCAAATTAGTGTTAAATTTGTTTTTAGAAATTTTTTAAATTTTATTTTCTCGATTAAATTAAGATAATTGTAGTTTTGTGTTTGAAACTAGTGCGCAGGTGCAGAAAATGGGTTGACATGGAAAGGTGTGATGAATGATGAATAGATAAATACAAATTACACTTAAAATGATGTTGCAATTGCAATAACAAGAAGAAAAAAAAATAATAATTAATGGTTTTTAAATTTCCAAACATCAAAACTGACAGAATGAGCTTACCGGTCATTAACGAAACAATTTCAAATTTTCCACACAAAATTTCGAAATTTCTCACACTTAACACCAAAAACGACTAAAAACACGTCAAAAATCAAAACCCCCATCAAAATCCACCAAAAAACCAACTTTAAACGTGAAAAATGACGAAATTTCCACTTAATCGCACCACTATTTAGCCATACCCGACAAACCGCATATAAAAATGGAGATTCCTCAACCCTTACCTGAGTTTAACACTACCGCGCTCATTGCTGGAGTTTTTAGATGGGGAATACGCGACCGTGCAATTTTTCAACATGATCTCTCGAGTCTGTCTATCTAGGTCCGTCGCAAGGTTATAGTAACTTTCGATTGCGAATCAAAGTGTGCATTCTTGATTCGAAATTTGGGTTAGTCGGGCACAGTTAAAACATTTAAAAAAAAAAAATTTAAAAAATATGATTTAAGGCTGTCATTTTAATTTCTTTTTTATTTTTCAGTTGTAAAATCGAATTCGAGACCCGGATGTACGCGATTTATTCGTTTTTTAGACGATTTTCGATGATTTATGCGATTTACGTGGATTTTGAGTGCGTGACGGGTGTAAAACACGTTTAAAAATTTGTTTTACGAGGTATAAATTGAGATTAAATAAAAATTAAAAAGTGCCAGTCACTTACTACACGTGTGTGGTGCTAGATGAGGTCAGGTTGGCTTCCCTAAACGAGGTATTCGAGTGTGAAGTAGTTTTATCGCCACACCTTTGGAACTCGGGTTTTACTAATCGCGGAACAGCGGGATGTTTACTTCCGGTTTGGTAATCGGGGGATTTTTTAAATTGACGTTTTAACGGGATTTATTTGAGAGAATTGCGAGTCATTTTGTATTTTTTGGTGGTTTTATTTGGTGTTGGTTGCTGAGTGGGTTAAAAAGGGAAATTTTCGGTAGAAATATATGTGATGATGTTTGTTTTTATCATTTTTGTGTTGGGAAGTTGAGAGTTTGTGACGTCAATTTGTTAACTATGGTTTGTTTCTCATCCTAGATGGCGGTATGGTGCGGTATTGAGATTGATATGTCGAGGGGGTCGTGGGGTAAGAGTACGACACGGGGAGAAAATGTGAATGGGATTTCTGAATCTTTAAAATCGTATGGGATTCCACAGATTTTTAAGATTTTCTAAGATTCCACAAAATTCATGAAGATTTCCAACAGATTCTCATCCGTGAGAGGGGGTCACCAATCACAAAAATCGCGTACAAGATTTTAAAATCTTGTTGAAATCCTGAAGATTTCAGAATTTTAGAGGGATTATTCAGGATTTTAGGAGAATTTCTCAGGATTTCAGGCGGATTTATTAAAGATTTTGATCGATTTTATGGATTTTTATAATTTTCAAGATTTCTAGGATTTCCGGGATTTTTTGGATTTCCGGTTTATTTTTGCATTTTAGAAATTTGCTAAAGATTTCAGGGATTTGCTGTGGTTTTGAAGATTTCAGAGATTTGCTGTGAATTTGAAGATTTCAGGTGGATTTCTTTATAGATTTTGCTTGATTTTGCTACAAATTTTGCACCAATGTAGAAGATTTCATGGATTTCTAAGATTTCCAAAGGATTTCTAGGATTTCTTGGAATTTAAAATCCAAAATCTTAGCCTGTACGAGATTTCGAGCATTGGCGACCCTCTCGCATCCGTGGGATGTCTGGAGATCTCGTGAATTCTCACAAATCTCTCGAGAAATTCTGAAATCTCGTGAAATCTTGTGAGATTACAGTCTGAGATTCCAGATTGCAGATTCCAAAGTAGAATCTCACAGGGTGTACGAGATTCTACTCTTCACGATATCTAGGATTTCGGGGATTTCATAGATTTTAGAGATTAGTAAGATTTCAAAGATTTCCTAAAGATCTCAAGGATTTGCTGCGGATCTGAAGATTTCAGGCGGATTTCTTTACCGATTCTGTTTGATTTTACTACAAGTTCGTGGATTTCTAGAATTTCCATAATTTTTAGAGTTTCTAGAACTCCAGGGATTTTTAAATCCAAAATCTCAATCTGCACGAGATTTCCAGCATTGGCGACCACCTCGAGATACATCGAAATAAAAACAACGAATACTGACTAAAAACGTGAGATAAATTTATATTTTATTTAATATATAATAAATTAATAACGACTCTTTTTCAAAAATTTATTTTAGAATTTGCTACGAAAGAATGAAATATCGTTAGATCGCGGGGACGTCTCGTTTGTCTTCGTAATGGCGGATCATCTTGAAAAGTCGTTAAATTTCAAATCGTAATTTTGATTGTGATGTTGATAGGTGAAGGTAAAACGAAGGTTTTAATCTTATGAAATTTGGTTTATTGTTTATGTGATGAGAGATTAACAAGCGATAAACAAAAACAGCTGAAAACAGGCACAAAAGTTCCAATTTTGGACACAAAATTTGTTTGAATTTGATTTTTTTAATAATTTATAGAAACATTTGCAAATCTTTAACAAAATCTAAGTAATAAACACTTAAAATTAAAATATTTTCTAACAAGAATGACTAGAACAACCACAAATACATTATTATACAAGTTTATGAAAATTGAAAAATGCTGTCCAGTAAATACAACAAGTGTACTAGAACTTGAAATGATATGAACAAGTGTACTAGAACTTGAAATGATATGCACAGCTGCAAAAACATTTGAAGAAAAAGAAAACAAATTGACCATAATTAATCAACTAACACTTTCACATGACTCTTAACTAAACAATACACAATTAATACTCATTTTGCTTAATTAATTAGATTAGAAAACTGTTTAAAGATGGTGGAAACATTCCATTACTGTCACCCTGTGGTTTGCCAGGGAATAAATAGAAAGAAATACAAGACCCCAAACAGTCTGTATCCCAAACAGCATATAAAATAATTGAAAAACAAACACAAAATTTCAACCTTTGTCCATAGAAATTATCACTGTTTACAGTCAACACATGAAATTGTGAAGTATTTTCATGTTTTTGTCACATGGAATATGAAAAAGTGCACAATCTGAAGGTCTCACAAGTAGGAAAAATAGAAACTTTTGTACACATTTTCTTTTGTTTGGATGATTGGTGTAGATCTGTGGTTTCTTTTATTCTGGACATGGTCAAGAGAGTCAGATATTGCAATTGTGCTTGGTGGATAGTGATGATGATGTTTCGGTCAGTCAACATGGTGTCCATTTATTTATTCGACGGTCATTTATTCGCCAGGAATGAATTGTATTTTGGTCATACGAGGTTAGGTTAGGTTAGGTTAGGTGAGGTTTGGTTAGATTTACCGGCGAATAAATGACCGTTGTGGAATGTTGAAATAAAGAATTTGTGTAAGTAGGATTGGGTTTAGGCCTATTTCCATTGGTGGTATTTGTTATCTCGCTTTAAGTTGGTATTTAGATTTTGTTTTGTTTTTGCAGATGGATGCATTTGGTGGCTGGAGGAGTAAATTGCAATTAATGAGGGACTATGAGGATGGAGAGTTTTTAAGTAGATAAGTTTAAGGTAAGGGGGTTCTTTGGGTGGTAATTTATTTATGTTTAAAATAAATTGAAATTTGAGATTTTTTTTATGGGGATTGTGACTGTTGGATGTTGGTTTAGAGTTTGTTTAATTCTAGAAAATGGTTTTTGGATTTTTGGGAATCTTTTTCTGGAATTATTTTGGAGTTTATTGAATTTTTTGGGAATTTGTCAAAGAATTCTCAGATTTTGTTGGATTTTATCAAAATATTTTCAGATTTTGTTGGAATTTATCAAAATATTGTCAGATTTTGTTGGAATTTATCAAAATATTCTCAGATTTTGTTGGATTTATCAAAATATTCTCAGATTTTGTTGGAATTTATCAAAAATATTCTCAGATTTTGTTCAAGTTTATCAAAAAATCTCAGATTTTGTTCAAATTTATCAAAAAAATCTCAGATTTTGTTCAAATTTATCAAAAAATTTCAGATTTTGTTCAAATTTATCAAAAAAATCTCAGATTTTGTTCAAAAATATCAAAAAAAATCTCAGATTTTGTTGGAATTTATCAAAATTTTCTCAGATTTTGTTTGACTTTATCAAAAAATCTCAGATTTTGTTTGACTTTATCAAAAAATCTCAGATTTTGTTTGACTTTATCAAAAAATCTCAGATTTTGTTCAAATTTATCAAAAATATTTTAGATTTTGTATTTTATTTACCAAAAAAATCCTCAAAGATGTTTAATATAATTTAACTAAGTGGTTTGTTATTATCATTAACCTTCAGCAATAATTTTTCTTACACAATGGAAATAGGCACAAGTTATGATTACTCAGGGACAAAACAAGTTCAAATTTTTTTAAACAGTTGTTGAGTACTAGTAACACAAATAATACTAGAGAAATATGTGTTTAAATCAAATGTGGTTAATTGTAAACATTTAAAATATTTCTGGGTAACTCCGACCAGTTTCGATCCACACTAACACCTACAGCATTGACAACCAGACAATTAATTCTTTACTGTTTTTTTTCTTTACTGCCAGGACCCACCAGGTGTTTCGGGGGTGATTGTGTCGGATTCATGGGTAACGCCATCTTTCTTCCAGCACTGTTGACAGATTCAGAAGTGGGAAAATAATCAAACAGAATGAATTTACAAATTTTATTCATCCAAATTCTTGATCTGTCCATTCCAGCCTAATCAAAGACCAGTGGCATAGCAATCGAGGGTGCAGTGACACAAGCCCGCAAGCCTAGGGGCCCATGGAGGATGAAAATGACGACTATGTATCACGCCAAGTACCGAAATCTTAGCTACGGCTTTGCCAAAGGGTCCATCCACGGCCGCCGAGAATGGGGAAGGCCGGGAGAAATTCCCAGAGCCCGTGCAACATGCAGGGGCCTGGTTAGGTAAGGTTAGGTTAGGTTAGGTTAGGTTGTGTTATGTTAGGTCAGGTTAAGTTAGGTTAGGTTGACGAATCGGCTGTCGACGAATCGGCTGTCCACGAATCGGCTGTTAACGAATCGACCCGACACCAACCCTAAACACCCGATGGGTAGGCTTCTGCCGTCACCTATTTGACCTATCGAGAACTAGCCGAAGAACTTAAAAAGCAAAATAAATTACTATACAAAATTAACATACATAAACTCTGGTGTTTTAAATAATATTTTTCATTAGAAATAATACAATAACAGATCTGGGGCTTGAAGTGAAGTAAATACTTAAGTACTATAGCATTAGTTTGAATTTTCTTTACATGTGAATACAGTCCAGCGTTTGGCTGTATTGCCGTTAGCTCCCACCGGCACCGGAAGACATTTTCAGCGTAAAATGTATTTTGATGAAATGTCATAATAGGCCAAATTTAATCAACACTTGGTAGAAAAATGATTTCACTGACACAGTTATCTTACAAATATATTAAAATATCATATTAGTTTTCTCTCTGTTTTGGTTGTAAGATTTTTCTTTTAGAAAATTATGTAAACGTTGGACGAATGATGCAGTTAGTGATTCGTAAGACTGGTATGAAAATATCAATGTAATGTGTGTGTATTGAATCGGTTCAGTGATTGTGCTCAAGAGCTCATACTACGGTATCTTTCTGGATGTTCAGCGTCTCCATCTGACTGAGAATGAAGGAAACTGTCTGTTGGCGCACTCTGCCCATATCTTCCCTCAAGACTTGCAGGTCGTCGAGAGCTGTGGCGAGCTGCGCTCGCAAAAGCGAGTTTTCGAAGTGAAGTTGATCTTGGATCTGGATATAAAATACAAGAAATGGTTTAATTACTGTAAATCGAGTCATTGTGCCAGGGTTCTGTTGGGGAAATCTAAATTTTGTCATTAATGTGGGGGCTTCCAGAAAAGCATGGGAGCATGATAGTGCTTGGATCCACGGAAACGGATCCATGGAAACGGAAGAATTACGGTAAGGTAGGGTAGGACGGTTCGCGCTACTGTATTTGTACTGCGTACAATTTCCAAATTCCAGTTGTTATTTAGCAATATTAAGCATAAAGTTAGGCCTAATAAACCTAAAGAAAACTAAATAACAAAAGAGTAATTTGTAGTATTGTACTGAGCTTCGATAATGTTCCCCGGTGCTTTGACTACCAATGAGAATGGCGTAACAAAACGGCCATTGTTTGTCCGACCAATCCCGAAGCGCGTAACAAACCCCATTCGCCTTCGGATTGGTGGCTGTAAGTGGCTGCATTCACCATT
>JAQFXT010002692.1:0-11227 GCA_034683725.1 Strigamia crassipes
ATTCGGTATTCGGTAAATTTAATATTCGGTATTCGGTAAATTTAATATTCGGTATTCGGTAAATTTAATATTCGGTATTCGGTAAATTTAATATTCGGTAACTATGTTATTCGGTATTCTGTAAATTTAATATTCGGTATTGGGTAAATTTAATATTCGGTATTCGGTAAATTTAATATTCGGCAACTACGTTATTTGGTATTTGCTGCATCTCTAATCACCACCTTGTCTCGCAGAAATCCGCAATTACCGAAAAATTTCGATTTTATCCTATTCGGAGTAATAGAAATAGCGTAGGCTGACTTGTTCGTGCCACCTGTGTTGAGCTGTGATCGGGCTTAGTGAATGAAATCCAATCTTCGTATATTGGCAGGGTAATTAAGGTTGCAGGTGAGAGTGTGTTCGACTCCGTTTCACTTTAAAATCGAAAACATGGCAAAACAGGGTCGTTCCAAACTGATTTATAAGACACCCGAGTTAGTTTTCCGGCTGAAAGTTACTTACAGTGCATAAAAAATGCAACACTTTTATTTTGTATTTGCATTTGACACTTTTTTGTGCGAAATGCACCTTTGTGCAATGTGTGCTAAGTGGAGTGAAATAATCATTTTCGAGGAAAATTGTGTTTGATTTTTTAATCTAATTTTTCAGAATTTTTCTCTTTACTTTTTTTTTATATATATATATTTTTTTTTTGTATATTTTATTTTTTTTATTTTAAAGTTTGTAGATTCAGATTTGATAATCTGTAATGTCGTTCATTCCTCGTATTTCCATACGGCTTTCAGACGAAAGAAAAAAATTATCTCTGGAATAGCTCAAATGTCTGATTATTCTGAGTAATTGGACGTTTAAAGATAAAATTGATTTCAATTAGTGGCGTTCAAGCTCAAGTGATTTTATTTTTGGGCGAATTTGTTTGGAGAAAATTGAGACATTCTGTTTTATTTTTATATTTTATTTTATATATTTTTTTTTTTTTACAAAATCTTTTTTAAATGCATTTTCAAATTTCACATCTAAAGTCACAAAAAGTTTATTTCAAATTCTTTGTGCATGTAGAAGTTTTGCTATATGCTAATAATGTTTATTTTACAATGTACTTGGTATAAAACATTCACATAAACAAAATAAATTGACATAAACCGTTTGTGGATCTTGAACTTTGAATATATCTGCTGTTTTCCAAATCTGGGTTGTGATTTTTATCTAAAAGTTCAAGATTGTGGATGGAGGTATTGATACAAAACTTTAAAATAAAAACTCTAATTTATGCTGCTGCACAAAAGGCATCCATTTTAAATGAGATCAGAAAAGTCATCTAGACTAAATAACATTTTTAATCACTATTAATCAATATTAAACTGATGGTTTTAAAATTGCAAATGCCAATTTAGTAATAGTGGGCCGTGGACCAGTGCCAGTCCATGACAAGCTCTTAAAAAAAATTATTTTTTGGTCATTTTTAAGCTTACCGTTCATCATAATTTAATTATAATATATAATTTAGTCATATAAGTCTATAAAGTGACTATCTTGTGATTAAATAGTTTTAGAATCACAAAAATTTTCTGTTTTATATCTTTATCCCGGCTATTATTCGAAGCAGTGGCTGTTTTTCAGTCTTTTCATTCATCCTACGCTCGTTTTGAGATTCAAAACATACATAGAACAAACGTTACGGCCGTGAAATGAACGTGGAATGTTTCTTCCAAGATCATTTTCGTTTATTCGTGGCCTCGATTTTTAGCTGCGGCTACTATTCGAGGGCGGCTTTTAATCGATGAAGTACCGTAACTAAACTGTCTAAAAATGATCGTCTTTTCTTAGCACGGCAGGAGGCTGCCACTTTACCGTTGAAACGCATAGATTATATAGGCTTAGTAGAGCAATGTTAAAATAAGTTCGGTACTTTCGCGTCAGATCTTGAACATCCAGGTGTGTCCTTAAATACAAATTAAATTAAATGTTGCCTAGTTCTAGTTGCATCAAAATTTCATCGAAGTTTCACCGGTCCGCTACGTTACATAGTTTGAGAAACGCCGCCCTAAACTGATAATAATTTAATCTCGGCTTAACCAACTGTTAATGACAAATTATCAATGAATTTGCATTTTGGATTGTCAATTTGTCCATTCCCACTGATGTCCAATCGTTATGCAGATTGTTATTAATACATTACACGCATTTAATGATACGGAGCTTGATGTTGTGATAACCTTTTCACTGACATTTGAGTTGATAATAACAGTCCTTTAAAAAATGATTAGAGTCAGAAGTAACACAATTGTTTATGATGTGATGAATTAACTTGTCACTGTCATTATTATCACGACAATAAAGGGAAAGAAAGCTTTATCACTTGAGTGGAGATGATGCATGGTTGTAGTGTCTTAATAAAAATGAGAAAATGGCGCTTTTTCTAGGGCTTTTTGCTCATTGTTACAATTATTTTTAGAAGCCAATAAAATTTGAGAGGAGGAGGGTAAAAAAAAAAAAAAATGTTAGGGCTCCCGTGGGATCCATCAAGAGTTATTGATCTGGGATTAAAGATTTTTGTGCTGAGGAAGCAGTGCCAAAATGTTAACAGTTCTGTTGATATTTGAGTTTTTCTTGTCACCTCTCACCCCATGTCCATTTAGTTTATTCACCTTGAGTTTCTTCATCTGCCCTCTTTGAGTAACCCTGTGGAACTAAATTGGGTTTTTAGTCAAATTCCTTTTTTTAGTGGATACTTTTTGTGGAACCTTTTTTGTTTTTGTTTCCTGCTTTAAGGTGACAGTGACCTCCTTACACACAAAGGTTGATGTGTTTACAAGAATTTTTTAGTTTTTTTTTAGTTTTTTTTTTTTTTTTTTGTTATTTAGAAAACTAGAGAGATGAAGAAGGAAAGAGCAATGCCATTGTAATAAGTGAAGTGTCAAGTCTTATATGGCTGAAAAATTGGGTGATTATAAAGTTCATAAATTTTTTTATGTAAATCCATGCAATTAAATGGAGAAAATGTTGCATAAATATTATGAAGGGGAAAATAGCTGAAATTTATAGCAGAAATTAGCATACGGTATGGTTTTTTTATTTTTTTTTAGAGTTGGTGCCGTGCACTTTTCTTTATAATTATGGCGAATTTCTTAAATATATTGAAGAAGTTTGGGTGCACATGCACATGATGGCAGTTAGTACTGCGATTTTGCTTGTAGGTGATACTTTGGGTAGTTGCAAAGCGATGAATGAAGGCCACGTGACTATCAATTGGCACGAACCCCTGAAGTAACGTTAAAAAAACATCTGCAAAACTTTAAATTGATGGGAGGGTGTTTAAAGTCAGTAGAGGTTTGGCGATTACTTTTTTTTAACTTCGTATAACTTAGAACTTATTACTGATAGATGTAAGTTATAAGTTGTTGCTTATGTTTATACCTTAAAATGTAACTTGTAAAAACTAATTATAAGTTATAAGTTATTTGAAGTCAAAACCTAAAATAAAGTAATCTGCACTTACTAGAGGGGGAGGGGGGGGTTGGCGAGTATATGTGGATGTGTCACGGGAAACTCTTAAACGTAGTCAAGAGTTCCTTTGGTTTTTAATTACAACGTTAGTTGAATAACAAATGATAAATTACGATATGTACAAGCTAAATAGAGTTACATGAGATATCATAGTTACCGTTCTGTTATCAGTGCTTTCAGTGCTTTTAGGATTATTTGACGGTTCTCTCATCTGATGTGGCAAAACACTATTTACTTAGATGGTTCTCTCATCTGTTGTGGCACAACACAGACAATCGTTCTCGGCCCCCAGCTCAGCACTCGTACGTCGTCGTATATCCGATCCGTACTCATTGCTCATGCTCATTGTTTTTAACTATCCATTAACATATCATCTCATTTCCATCAACTATCATATATATAACACTTATCATATAACTTGTATAATTTTATAGATAACATTAAAAAAGGTACTATTTGGATGCATCATGCATCGCGAGGAATAAACGCTGCATTGCACTCGGCAATACCTAGTGTATGAATAAGTTTGTTTTGCTTATTTTTTTGTAACGGACCCAGTAACGTGTTACCGTTTGCTTGGGGTAACAAGTAATGGTAACTTTTAAACAGTAACGCTAACAATTTTTTAATTTTATTTTTGCTAGATTGTTCTTTATTATTTTTTATTTTCTAGTAACTCCTTACTAAAGAGTTACTATTTAAAAAAAAAAAAATGTTGTAGTAACTAGTTATTCTAATGAGTAACTGTAATGGTAACTAGATGCTGAAAAGCAATAACTTTCCCACACTGTAGAAAACTCAGTTGGAGATGGATGGCAGGTGTTATTGCCAGTGAAACAGTACCTTAATCAGACAAGGAAAAGAAGCAACGAAATTTCTAGATACTGACTAGGCCTAATTCTGTTTAACTTCTGTTTTCTGACGGGCACAGATGACCAGCATGACGAGCCATTCCTAGCCGTCTATTTCTGTATCGGGAGTAATTGCTTTGTCGATCACTCTTTCTCCACAGAAGTTAAACAGCAATGGGTCCGGTCAGCACTCGAATGGGTGACCTATTTGGAATTCCTGTTACTGCTATCCCTGTCTGATTTAAGGTACTGTTTCTATGACAAGAACGACTGTCATTCACATCTAACTGGGCTTCTCGGTGCAAATGCAAGACAGGGCTCACACAAGTCGTCAAATTAAGCCGCTCTTTACATCTTTACATTATCCAGCAGCGTGGCCAGACTTTTGTTTTTGGGATCACAGGCTGTGGAAAGTTATCAATAGTGGCGTTCAAATTGGTTAAGTAAATTCTACTTAACTGTATTAAGTGTCTAACTTCAGGATATGACGTTTTTTAAGTCATATTTTGCTTAAGTTAGTTTACTTATTTGGATTAACTTTAAGCAAGGAGTTGTGTCACTTACTTTCCTTAAGTTATGTTAAGTAACATTGGAGCGATTTGTCATGCTCAGGTTAACAATCACACTGATCTCAGCTGTTGTTACGAAACGTTTTTGGTGCGGTATGGGGTACAGAACTAGTGCTAATAGTACGAAATGAAAAATACCATTACATGGTACCACTACATAGTACATGATTTTATTGCCTGGTGCATATTATAAACAAAAAGTAGTATGGCTCGTGTACATTGTACCGGGCACCAAATGAAAAGTAGTGCAGTTCTGGCACATTGTACCGAGTACCAAATAAAAATTACCATTGATTTTGGTACATTTACTAGGTACCAAAAGTAGTGGGATTCTGGTACATTGTACCGGGTAGCAAACAGAAAGCAGTGCAGTTTATTATATTGTACCGGGCACCAAATGGAAAGTAATGCAGTTCCAACACATTGTACTGGGTACCAAATAGAAAATAATGCTACACTGGTACAATTGTACTAGGTACCAAATGGAAAATAATGCTTTTATGGTATATTGTACTGGGTACAAAATGGAATGTAATGCTGCTCTAGCACATTGTACTGGATACCAAATGGAAAGTAGTGTAATTCTGGCACATTGCACTGGGTACCTGATAAAAATGACTGGTTTGATACATTGTACTAGATACCAAATGAAAAGCAGCATAACTCTAACATAATGTACTGGGCACCAATAAAATGTACCAATTCATGTTCCAAAAATAAAGTACTGTGATGCTGTTACGTGGTAAGGGTACTAACCCAAAAACACCATAGTACCGATATAGGTACAGTTTTGTGTATCAGCCGTACATTAGTAATAACATGTATGTCAATGATACCTTGGTTTATAGCAATAACATTATTTCATTTAAAAGCATTCAATCATAAGTCATTTATTTCACTTATTACACTTAATTTTATTCATTTAAGCAAACTTTAAGTTTTTGCTTAACCAACTTGAACGCCACTACCGTTTACGTTTTGACACATTAAACGCAGTGGCTGTGTGTCTCAAATGATGTCTTCTAGAGTGCTATAAAATTGTTTTCTCATTTGCTTAGACATTACTAATAGTATTTAGTGCACTATGTGTCGCGGAGTACAATCGATATAACCATGTTTTTAATACATTTTAAGAGCTGGGCACCCAATTACTTTCCTCGCAGTCTCTTTTTGTGCCAGGAATATAGCAAATTAAATTGGGAAAATTAAGTTTCTTCTCTTGCTTTTGGTCAAAATGGTGCTTTTCAGCTAATTAATGAGAAAAAGCGCTATTCGTTGACACAGGATGGCGCATATGCCAATTAATGACATCTGGCGTTCAAGCGGGCAATTAAGTTTGCTGGTTTTTAATGTAATTTTGGTTCAGAGTTTTTTTTTTTTTGAATTTATAAATTTATAGGTTGGTGGAAAATGTTAGTAAAGGTCAGAGAAATAATTTTCATTAACAAAAATATCATTTGGGAGATGTTTTTGAAGTGAAACTTCTTTAGGCGCGTTAGGGGTTTTAGGGTTGGAGTAATTCGAAATGGTGACGGAAGTGGCTAACGGAGGTAAGTGACGAAAATGCGTTACGCGAAAGTGACGCTGCCTGCCGACGAAAACAAAGATGCTGCCATTTTTGATTTGACTTAGATCCCACAACTTGTAAACAAGAAGTTTCACTTCTTCCGTGTGGTCTTAAGCACTTATTCTTTTTTTTGTTAGTGTCAAGGTGCACCTGAATAGAGTAAAGTTTAGTGCTCATAATGTTAGGTGCTAACAGACAATCTTGTTGATGGACTTTTCTGTGGACAGACTGATTTCCGCCATAGGAAACTACTTATGAGTATGAAGCTTAAGTTCGAAACAGATTTGGTTCGTATTGGAAGAAGTACGAAGGGAAATGCATTCGGATTAAGTTGGAAAATGTAATTTTTAAAGTTATGATCTTCAAGTGGCATTCTGCCAGTTCAATGTGCCGCGTTTCTCTTTATTTTTTTTCCGCCTTATTT
Organism: Strigamia crassipes; assembly: GCA_034683725.1. Lineage (NCBI taxonomy): Eukaryota > Metazoa > Arthropoda > Chilopoda > Geophilomorpha > Linotaeniidae > Strigamia > Strigamia crassipes. Next base: position 6,922 of record JAQFXT010002692.1, read on the forward strand.
GGCGGATCTCCATGCTTCGATGCAAGCACGGAGTTATGCCAATTCGACTTGTTTTTTCTACTATTGTTTTTTTTCTTTTTTTCTTTTTTTTTTTGCTCTGTCTGGTGAATATCTATGCATCAACGAAGAATTTAGTTTGTCTGATTTAATTTGCTGTTTTGCCTTTGGTTTTCTCAGAGCCGCCCTCGAATAATAGCCATAGTTACAATTCAGGATTGTTAATCGGCGAATTTCAGAATTTAATGTTTGTTGCCTATGGTAACCATAGACCTAAATACACTGGACTGCGCACTCATGAATAGGGGGTAAGAAGATGGCAGCTATGGGAAGTCACGTGATTAGACTACTTTTTCTTCCTGTTAATGTTGTTGGTTTGTTGGAATATGTTCAACAGCGGCTCTTAATCAAAGAAGTATAGTGTATACTTGCAGCGGCGTCTCTGGCGGGGTGCAAGCTATGTGCCACTGGCCCTTTTCATTGCCAAAAAATTTTAAAACCTAAAAAAAAAAGTCGTTTGGGGTCTGAGACCGCCTCCTGGGCCCAACCACTTGGGTGCAAACTTGTGTGCCGCCGCCCTTTTTTCTTGACAAAAAATTTTTCAACCTTAAAAAAAGGTAGTTTGGGGTCAGAGGTTACCCTTTGGGCCCAGCTACTGGTGTCGTGCACCCCTTGCACTCATGCTTAAGATGGCTTTGTATGCCTAGTATTTTAATGCCAAAATCAAACTGAAAAATTGGTGTCTGTGCACACATTTTTTAAAATAATAACAGATAATGCCGCTATTCACTCGAGTTTTTGACACTTGTGTTTTCGTGTTTGAATTTGGCATCAAGATACCAGACACAAGCTGCATTCTATATATAACCTACGATGTTGCTTGGACATTTGGAACAACGTGTGTTTGGAGACTCAAGTGGGAAAATCCTTCAATTTATTAGAAAATATGGCTTGTAACTCGAACTAATAAATTTCAGAAAAACAGTTGAGTTCTGGATTTTTTGTTGGGAGTCTCAAGTAACACAAGAGGTAGTACATCTGACCTGTGGAGTGGCTGAAGCATGCTCAGTGTTCGCAATGACCAAGTGTAGTTCCACATGTCAAATAAACAGTTCAATTGATTCAAATAGATTCAGTAACGGAATTTAGATTCCGGTTGCTGACTGTAAGAGACTTTTATAAATGTACACATAAATGCCACAATTTTGTTCACATTTTAGAAGTTTTTTGATTGACAAAGAAGTTACGGTCACAGGGGCCATCGGGTAAGGGACCATTGGAATTCTGGGAATGCTGGGCTCTCTCTCTCTCGAGATTGTTACGTAATGAGGGCCACCCACTTAAAACCATGTGGTACTGTGCTGTTAGCTATGGAATGTAACTAAAAGGGGATAGGTCAATAAAACTAAAAGATGATTGGTCAATAAAACTAAAAGATGATTGGTCAATAGAACTAAAAAAAATGATAGGTTAATAGAACTAAAAGATGATCAGTCAATAGGACTACTTGAAGTTATATAGACCAAATTACTGATGTTGTTTTTATCCGGGTCTTTTACAGACCGTGGTAGGTAACAAACACGTTGCGCTAGTGTATTTTGAATGCAGTTTTTGATTCGATCGTTTAATAAATAAACAGATACCGGTAAATACATTTTGTGACGCCCAAAAGCGGCACAACTAGTTGGCATTGTAATACACCGTTTACTTGTTGCCTACCACATAGTGCACAAAATTGCCACCAGAGCGTGAAAAAGGATTCTGTAATTTGATCCATTGAATTTGATTTTTAGCAAGAGCATTGTTTTTTTTTAAAAAATAACAAAGGATAAACTGAACTTGCTGTAGCTATGCTCAGCTCATCTCTTAGTGCTCAATTTTTACGCTCAACTTAATTTTAGTGAATTCAGTGAGCAAACGCTAAGATTAAAGTCTTAGGAAAAATCCATCCTTGAGTTACTTTTAACCTCGCACGATTATTACAGTACTTTACACCGCTTCATTGTTTGAAAATGAAAAACTGAGGTTTGGTGATTACAGCAACAAAATGCAGACAATTTACAGATTGTTAAAACAATGGACTCATGCCGGTGTAGCGGGGATGCGTAGATCGCGGTCCATGGGCATCACGCGACACTTCGTTAATTTGTTGGCGGTCCTCATTTATTCGCCAGGAATGAATTGTATTTTGGTCATACGAGTTTAGGATAGGTTAGGTTAGGTCGGGTTTACCGGCGAATAAACAATACGACTTCGCACGATAGATCCATAGTCGTAGTTATCGGCGTAGCACGAGACCTCATTGATTCTCGCAAAAATTGTGGATGGGAAGTCCGGTAGTAATCGTCCTAGGCTTAACAGTTGACGCCAACAATCTATTATTAAAGGTAATTTGTATTATCACAGTGAGGAAATAATGAAATGTGATAAGTTGATTAACTTTAGTTATACTGCTGTAAATGGAGAGTGACAGTGCTATCAAAGTTCATTAGTGAAGCCAAGGCACCAAATCTTCACATTAGATTTTTGTCTTCCTTCGCTTGTTTTAAGTGACAAATTAGCCAGCCATTGTTGCGTGAACATAAGAAAGTGGAATTTAAGGCACGTTTTGAAATATCTACACAAATTGTGATTAAAAAGAGTAAAATGTACTTGGACTTTTTATGGATTGAATGCACCTATTATAAATGTTCTTATTTGACTTTATTTTATAAAATTGGAGGTTTGGGAGAAATTATCAGTTTTAGCTTGAGCGTTTCATTTGGAATGTGAAAGTGAAAATAAAAAATAAACCGTGGAAGTTGTCGTGAATTCAAATCGTGTTTCAGCGGTTGACAAAGGTGAGGAAAAAAATGCGAGTTAATGCATTTAATGAAAATTGAAAAGTTTTGACATTTTTTTTTAAAACTGCTATTTTAATGAACAGTAATTAGGAAAAATTGCCTTAACAACTCATTTCAGCATTTTTTTAAATTGTAGATTAAATGGTCAAAAAAAAATAGATTGCTATGCTTGAAATGTAAATTAAGGTCTTTAGTTACTGAATAATTTAATTTAGAATGTTTATACTTTGTTTATTTGTTATGATAAGATGATTGTATGTAATTAATTTCTTACAGTCTGCTGCCGCTAGCTTCAATTTTTTTTCTCGCAAGAAAACACAAGTCTAAGATTGTTTATTGCACACAACTGAATAGTGCCAATTTAACATTTAATTTGGTAACGGTATTCTGGTGTATGTTTAAACAACATATGACATTTTTTGAGGGTTTTGGAGACCCATATATCCAATTTACAAAAGTTTCCTGAGGTATAGATGATCTCAAACCTGTTTAGTTTTTAATTTTATCTCATTGTGTTCACAAGTTATGAGAAATATTGAAAAAATGACTTTTTGCGGTTTTTAATTTTTTTCTCTTAAACTATTCATTATTTTTCCAAAAACTTTTTAACGGAATGATAGCTCTAACAACCCTTTAAATCCTCCTAAAACCAATTTTACTTACGAGTAATAGTTTCTGAGAAATTTTAAATATTAAAAGTTCTAAAAATAGGATGTCCCTCTTTTTGGTTTTGACTTGTATATGGAATCGCCGCTCTTGACTACGATTTAATGAACATTAATCCATATAATTTTTCTACTCCGAATTATTTTATAAAGTGGCTAAAAATAAAAACGAAACGGTTGGGACTCTAGAGGCATTGAACTAAGACCCCCCTGAAGAGCACCTGCCCGGAAGCGGGCAATTTAGGTTTAACTCCCGGCTTGCAACACCTCTCGGGTGCGGGCCATTTCATTTTTTCAGCCACTTTAAAAAGCATATATTAGATGCAATAAACGTATATCCCACAGTGGAATGACTATGTGATTTGACAGATGGCCAAAATCAGTGAGCTGGTGTATTATTTGGACCAATAGAGTAATTCCCAAAGTTAAGCTCTAAAGGTGGGTTCCCACTTGGAAGCAAAGTAAGCAAAGACATGGGAACTTAAGATAAAGTGGTGGTAAGGTAATGCAAATATGTTCATACTCGTTTGCCTTGAGAATGAACCAATTACAATTGAATAGCAAGATCTCAATCCAGTCTCGCTTTGTCGCAGAAGAATACTAAGCGCTGCAAATTACTTTGAAACAAATTTGAAGTCGTTTTCTCTCTTGGGTACAACTAAATCAATCCTACGCTGCATCTTGCAGCAACGTTGCATTATGTTGCATCTAAGGATGTCCACTTGTGTTGTCGATTGGTACGTGTTGTCGATTGGTACGTGTTGTCGATTGGTACGTGTTGTCGATTGGTACGTGTTGTCG
>JAQFXT010002693.1:0-11225 GCA_034683725.1 Strigamia crassipes
ACAACTTACTTTCAAAAACTTTTAACGAAATGATAGCTCTAACAATCCTTTAAATCATCCTAAAACCAATTTTGCTTGCGAAAAATAGTTTGAGAAATTTCAAATATTAAGAGTTCAATAAATAGGTGGCAACTTATTTATGACAGGCACTGTACTTCCGCAAATAGAAAGTACCTGGTGTTTTTCAAGAAGATTTTACAGAAGCGACCAGTTGGGTCACGATAAATTCTGCAGCGAGCAGTTTGTAAACATTCAACAACCAAATCACACCTCAAATGCAAATTATTGACCAAGCTAGCTAATTGAATGCTATTTATCCTAGAGTATAACCTTACTTCTGTATAAATTACGAGCGAACTAGTTTCACTGCTGAATAACTGAATACATAAAAGTACGCCACAGCGTTGAATTTAACAACTAAAAAAAAAAAAACCCAATTAAAACAAACGATAATAACGAGCAATGCGCGAAATGTCATAAATAAATAATTACACAAATTTTTCAAAATCAAAATAAATAAAAACTTTACTCTCATTACATTTCATTACTTTTCACCTTTTACCATCGTACGTGATTCCATTTTTTTCTCTCCAACCGACCAAATATTTTCCATTTTTTCCCTCCGATTTAAAATGAATTTTTTATTTTCATACATCTCTCTGTCCCCACTTAATGTCACCCGACGCAACCCCCTCAAAATGAATAAAATATAAACCATTAGAATTATTTATTTTTTTTGAAATTCTAACCCCAAAAAATGACAGCAAATTGATGCAACTAATGACTAGTTGACTCTCGGCGTAATTAAAACCGCACAAGGTCCAAACATTCGGTATTCTAAACACTATTATTACATTCCAAGTAGAAAAAAAAAAAATAAACACTATTTAGACAAAACCTAGCTGACCCTAATGTGTGAGTCACATGTCGCCACAAGGTCGACATTTTATCTTCGGTGTGTTTTCTCCAAACTGAGCAGCAAATCAAACGAGTTTAGCCTTGTCAAACGCACTTAACATCTGCATCGACCGAAATAAACGTCGGAAAGTGAAAAAATAAAATCCTAATTGTGTATTCATCAAGTAACCATTTCCTTACAATTTCCCTTAGGTGGACGTGTAATTCCAAAGCGTATATGTGACCTTGCAGGTGAATGTTACGGGGAAAAGAAAAAAAAAATGGTCGCGGAGCTAAAAAAAAAAAAAAATAAAGTAAAACAACATTTAATAAGATGAAAAGTTCCTCGTCCTGACTCGTGCGCTCTTGTACGGGATATCGATCCGAAACACGGCAAGTTTGAGAATTAGAGCCGTCAATCTCGACTGGCGGAATGTAATCCTTCAAGTAGTGACGCCAAATGTGTCAGTTCAGACTCGAGACCCCCTCCCAATTAAGCAATACATCTTTGTATATGTATAAAGACATTTCTCTTCGAAATCGCCTTCCATTTTGTCAATTGGACAGGTGAGTGACATCAAATAGGCCTAATATCATCCTGCCTTTTGTGCGCATGCAAACAAGCGTTGCAATTCATATCTGGCAGAAAACATATCGAAAAATTTGCAATAAATTGCAGAAAATCAATGGGAACTTTGAGGGTCCTTCGTACCGTCACCCGATGGAGAAACCTGAAGTGCTAAGAAAGTGCAAATTATTACATTCAATGTTTTATCGTATTTCTTCGATTAAGAACCGGCCTCAAATAGTAGCCGCGAAATCGTATCGTTTATTCGCCGGTAAACCTAACCTAACCTAACCTAACCTGACCTAACCTCATATGACCAAAATACAATTCATTCCTGGCGAATAAATGACCGGACACCGTAGCCACAGAGTACAAATTAAAGAAAATGAAGATATAATAAACGTCCAACGTTCATTTCACGGTCACTACTTCGTATAGTAGCCGGGGCCGAGAAAGGCGATTTGAAATAAGAGCCCGGATTCTTAATGCGGTAATATCGTAATTATTAGTTTATTTAATTGTTGGTGGGAAAAACGAAACGGCCCGAACTGCGAGGAGTCACGAGCCAGGAACCCTGGAACCCTGGAATAATAGCCGTGGTTATTCACAGGCGGCAGCAATTCGAGGCCATTTTCAAATATCAAGTGCAGTAGTAGCGTTTTCCATTCGTTTCTTTATTTAATTTTGACCAAAAGTGAATTTATGGTTGATGGAGCCCTTACAGCAGCCTTTTTAAGGTCCTAAATAAAAAAATAAAAAATATTTTTTTGGAAAAAATTATTTAGTTTTGAAATCCTTCTGCGAGAACTGCAAGAAGCTAGAAATCCACTCCTGGTTCCAATGTTTCCCGATTGAAATGGTGATTGTAGCGAGCACTCGCTACTTCGTAATCTAAAAAAAATTCAAAAACAAAACCACAAACGCTTAAAACTTTTTCAACGCGTGTCTTCACGATCCACCATTTTAAAATCATTTATCAAAACCAAAAAATGAAAAAAATCTTGAGTCGATTTGACTGAAAAGTGAAAACTCAATTCATTTCTGTATTTACACAAACCCAAAAACTCAACGTCAATTCCGTCATCACAACCCACAAAACAAATCAATACGCAACAACAACAACAACAACAAAAGAAAAAAGAAAAAAAATCTCGCGCCTGCCCTTGGAACACAAACAAGATCTATTGAAGCAACCATTAAGACAAATCAACAACTACAACGTGACATTTAAGCCTAAATACATAAATATCAGCAAATCCTAAGAACTTGTCTAGGAGTGTATTAAGCCCAGGGGGCTTGACAGCCAATTTAATGGATCCGCGTTCCAACACCCCTTTCGGTCCCTCCCACTTTCAACTTGATGTCCTATCAAGGGGATATTATCCCAAAACACGAGGAATTTTGCTCCAACCTGGGAACTCTGTGGCCATCTTTCACCTCTGACCTCTGCTCATTTTTTTTCCTCTTCTTCTTCTTCTTCTTCTTCGTTCTATCGAAAATGGGAGGCCACTCGTCCCATTGGGAATTGCTCCTGCAAATGAGAGGGAGGGTAAAGATGCTAGGGCAATGATGGACTAGCCACCCCTTATGGCTCCACCTGGCGGGAGTTTCTCACGCTTCTCTTCGCCACGACTGATGGCTGTAATCTTGTCCCAGGAAGCAATCAATACTCTGATAGAACGAAAGAATGAAACACTCAAACTGCAAGTACAAGTAGGGTGCGAATTAGTTCGGAATTTGTCTACCAACTTTACACCATTTTTTTTTTTTTTGGTTTTTATAAGATAAAAAAAAAAAATCCAAAAAAAAAATTTTAAAATTGTAATTTTGAGGGAGAACAATAAAATTGTGAAATTTGTCACATTTTTTTTTGTTTAGATTTTGGAAAATAAAAAATGGTGGCCTAGATTTGGTCGAAATCGGCCATTTTTGAGGTTTTTAAACATCAAATATTTAAAATAAGGCTAATAATCAGTGTTTGGAACATTTCATCAACGTTTTTCGCCATTTTTTTTGGATTTTTTTGATTTTCTTGAATATTTTAATCCCAAAAAAATAAAATAAAATGATAAAAAAAAAACTTGGCACTGAGTTAATACTTTTCCCCCCTTCAATACTCCACAGACGATTAAAATTTCATGTGTTTGCTTTCTATACCACATTTCTCCATCCCAAGAGAGGTCTTTCTCAGGGTCATATTTTCCAGATTTGCTTTGGGTATTCGAGCATAATGTGTCACCCCATCTGCACTCTGGTGGCAGAGCCTAAGGCCACAGTCCAATGTGCTAGAATCGAGAATGAAATACTTAAAAATAAAATAAAAAACATTTTTTAAACTCGATACAACGAAACCAACACCACAAAACACCAACCAACGACCAAAAACCACCAAAAATCTCAAATTCAACCCCAAAAAATACAAATTCAACTCGAAAAACAGCAAAAAAAAACATCGAAAACTCAACCATTTTTCTTAAAAAAAACAAAAAAACGAGAGTTATTGTAGCGAGTCGGTTGCGGGGTTGCGACAGTGGGTCCATCTTGCAGCAAACAGCCCATCGCGGGGTGATAGATGGCGCTGGCAAAGGGAATATGGCCAACATAAAAATGCATATAAACCAATTTTTAAGCTTGTGGACAAAACTGGGCAGAAATTCGCGCACAAAACGCGGGTAAAGATGATATTGTAGACGGTAATTAGGGTGGCTTTATGCATCCCGAGTGATTTGCAGTTATTGTCCCTCTTTTGATATGTTTGTGCGCATGGACTTGCGAGTTTGTGGTCTTGTTAGGTTTAATGGCTTTTACTTGTTAGGAGGCTTTCATTTTAATAGACGCATTATCACTAAGGACTCATGAGGGGCTCGTCATTTTAAGTCGCATTTTTAATGGTAATTGTTTCACTCTTGCAGTTATAATTACCTGAGATTTTTCCTCTTTTCTTTGTTTTGATTAGGTCTGGGCGAATAAATTTGTGGATGTGAACAAGTTTGGTTTCGATTGGTTGTCACGCGGTGGCGCCACGCGCTGTGGTTGGGTCGTTTCAGTTGGTCGAGTTTTTGGTTAAATCTGAAAGAAAATATGAAGTTATATGTAAAAATCGTACGAAATGAATGCATTTTTAAATTATTTGTAACTTTGTTAAACAATCGGTAAAAATTAAAATTTTTTTTAATTTTAAATTTCGAAATTAAACGTTGCTCGATCAAATATTTGCACGATATGAAATGTTTCGATTGTGGGGCTAAGTAGGATATATTGTAATTACTTAAACGTTTTAGAATTCGATATAATTTCATTAATTTGTCACCTTTTGCCACTTGATCAAACCCAAACATCCTCCACGGAACAAAGGACTACAAAAGACTACACTACTGCGCAATCTCGGTTTGAAAAAATATAAATAATTGTTAGTAACCGACCGGCACTCGTTATTAATTATCGGTTTGGTCTGTTTGCGCACACGCAGTAACGTTATTACCGAAATCCAAAATGGCTTTGAGTAATTAATTTTTTTTAATTTAAATTTTTTTAAAAAAACCACACAACTTGTTCTATAAATCCGTAAAACCATCTCGAATAAAACTTCTTCAAAACCTAGGTATTTTATTCATTTCTTCGCAATTTTCAACTCGGAACTCGACATTCCACCAGTCAAATTTAGCTCGCACAAGTGGCGACGCCACGTGATGAAATTCGACCAAGTAAACAAAGAAACTCAACTATTCTCAAATCGTATTTCAAATTACAAATCAAAAAACGTTCAGTAATCAATAACTTTTTATTCTACGTGTACATAAATATATTTTAGAAGTTATAAATGCTAGCAAAAAAAATTTACAACGTGATTATCATCAAAACTAATCAATATCAATAACGTCTTCGGCACCATTATCATTTTCCTTTGGATTCAGTGAAATACTTCTTTTAAAAAATGTATCTAGTGTTAGTTTCCTGGATTTTGGTGTTTCCACCACATCTTTGACACTTTTATCAACATCCGAACGTTCCTGCACGTTCGGCGCATCTACAACTATCGGAGTTTTCGGCGCTTCTTCAGTTTTACTGACAACTTCGGCGACATCATCATTTTTAGTCAAATAACTCCAATCATTCGTCAACGACAAATCGACTAACGAATATTTTTCAAGAATTTCAGTCTTAACGAGCCACATTCTACTTTTGGGCTCCCGCGACGCAATTTGGTTCAAACATTTGGCAACTTGTGTTTTGGGTATCCAGGATTTCTTTAATGGAGTCAACGGGACGCTTTCGTTGTTTTCCTGCTCCTCTACAGCCTCCCCCTGATGTGCCGCCCAAAACGACACAAATTCCTTAACGAGTAATGACTTATTGTGAGTGTTGGCATGAATTAGCCGAATGAAATGTGGCATCGCTAAAAAATAATAAATAAATCATTAAAAATTAAGTTTTTCATTTAAAAAATGAAATTAAATGTGGACCTTCTTCAGGGACCGATTTCAAGCGAAGGGACATCGATTTCGAGGTTGAATTCGACGCAACTCCGTCCTGGATTTTATTTAAATCCGCTGGTGTTAGATCCAACTTGTTGATTTTTATCGGCAAATCATCGCAAAGTAAAACGACCTCAAACTGTTTCAAGAAGTTTAGCATTTCTTGATTGCCTGCAAACAACAATAAATAGAGTTCTTAAAAATGCTTATTTATGATTTAATTATCTCAACCTGGTGTCTGGTCGTCGCACCAAATCGGACCAATTAATTTAGGTTTAAGTTGTGAACATTTTTCCTTTCTTTCTTCAAGAAATTCCTTTTCCTGGAGCTGCAGTTTCATCTTCTGACCATCGATTGTCTAAAAAAAAATTAAACAAATCATTAATTAACTAAAAAATAAACCAAACAAAAAATGCCAATTTTGCACATTTTTGGAATAAAACTGAGCATTATTCTGCCCAAAAAAAAAACACTAAAAACTTATTTTTATGCCTAAAATGATACATTTGGCACAAAATAAGCCCATTTATGCTTGAAAAGATGCATTTTGCACTGTAAAATAAACCAATTTTGTGGCTAAACGACATATTTTGCACTAAAAACTCATTTTTGTGCCTATAACAATGCATTTTGCACAAAATAAGCCCGTTTGTAGCTAAAAAGATGCATTTTGCACTGTAAAATAAACCAATTTTGTGCCTAAACGACATATTTTGCACTAAAAACTCATTTTTGTGCTTATAACAACGCATTTTGCACAAAATAAGCCCGTTTGTAGCTAAAAAGATGCATTTTGCACTATAAAATAAACCAATTTTTGTGTCTAAAACAATTCATGCACTTCAGCGTTGTAATTACCAAAACTTCGCTGTCCTCCTCGTCTTGCTCGCTTTCAGATAAATAACCGTGAGGAACAACGAACTCGTTATCGACGTCATATTCGTTGTCACTTTTCTCCGCTTCGTCTTCAGTTCCTGATAAACTTTCACCGGGTTCTTCTTCCTCCCATTCCTCGTCGCTATCGACTTCGTAATCAAAAAATTTCTTAAAAAAAAAAAAAAAAAAATTAATCAAAAATCTCGATTCAACAACATCTCGACATACAATGTCCTTTCTAAATGGGTTCCTCCACAATCTAAATTCGCTCTTCTTTCTCCACGTTCCCCAATAAGGTGGCCGAACATTTCCGTGGAATTTTAAAAGTTTGGCACGAGGAGTTTTTCTTTCACGGGTGTTTTCCGCTTCGATCACTCGTAAATCATCGTCCACTTCGTCAATCAATGGCCAAGTGCGATCGGTTTTACGAGGTATCCGTTTCTTACATCGCAATTCGGTCAAGTAAAGTTCAGTTTCACTCTGCAACAACAACAAATAACCGTTTTAAAACGCGTCAAAAACCATTAAATAAAATTAGAACATTTAAAAACGCATTTCAGGGTGCAACTTGACATCAATAAAGTCAGAATCGTCGGTATCTCATCATTAATGCAACAATAATTCAAGAATAATTGATAGAAAATGATTTAACCTGATTTCGAATGCATTCGTTCAAATCTTTCGCTAATTTCTGTCTTTCGTCGGACTTTAGCCGGTATATGGGTGCTAAACGTTGGTTTTCTTTCACCTCAAACGCTCTAAATAAACATCTCTGTAATAAATAATCGATTTAAATTATTTTTACGTTTTATAATTATTTTTATTCGACTCACAAATTCCTCTTTGCGTTGAGTCGAATTACTAGTTTCTTTTTTCACAAAAAAACGAGCAAAACTAGCTTTGGCTTTCTCGTTTCGTCGATGTTCTTCCTCATCGAAGCTCTTCTCTAACTCTTGTTGTTTCTTCTTCTCCTCGAGAGCTCTAAATGAAAGTAATTTTTAATTATTTGCAAATTAAAATATTTTTTTTATCATTTTATTGATTTACTGTTTTCCCTCGTTTTTCTTGGCCTGAGCCTCTAGTTGTTTTTGTTCTTTTCGTTTTCTCTTTTCCTCCAACATTAATTTGCGCTCTTCTTTCCTCTGCTCGGATTCCTGTTTTTTAGCTAAAATTTCCTTTTGTTTTTCTTCTTTTTTCAATCTGGCTTCTTCTTTAAGTTTTTCTCTCTCTTTCCGCTTTTCTTCTCTCTCGATTCGTTTTTGTTCCTATCGAAAAGCATAAATTTAACTATTTTTATGCGAATATTAATCAATTTACGCACGATTTTCTCAGCACGAATTTTCTGCGATAGACTTTTTTCACTTTTAGAGCGATTTAGAGGCTGAAATTAAAAATTAAAAATAATTTAGTTGCTACTCTACTCACCAATTAAACTTAGTGGTGTAACAACTAATACAACAAGCCAGAATAAAATTTTTTAAATAAGAATTTGTGCATTTTTAGACAATTGTGGCAAATTTTCATAATTTTACGCACATAACAAAAATTCATCGAAAATTGGCAGATATTCCACAAATTTCGTCAACAATTTTAAGCTATTTTACAAATTTATCAAAAATTTGAAAACATTTCAATAAGTTCGTCAAAAATTTGAAAATATTTCACTAGGTTCGTCAAAAATTGAAAATATTTCACTAAGTTCGTCAAAAATTTGAAAATATTTCACTAAGTTCGTCAAAAATTTGAAAATATTTCACAAATTTCGTCAAAATTTATAAAAAAAATATTCTCAAGATATTTCACTAAAATTCATGAAAAATTTCAAGATATTTCACCAATTTATAAAAAATTTGAACAAAAATCACCAATTTATAAAAAATTTCTCAAATATTTCACGCTAACCCACAAAAATCCTTCAAATTTATAAAAATTAATTTCATGGCCCATTGATCAGTTGTTACACCACCAACGAACCAATACTTTTTTAACTTTGTTTTCAGGCGTCTCAAATTCATCATTTACTGCAATTTCAATCGAATCCTCTTTATCACAGTCATCATTCACTTCGCAAACACTGTCGTCACTAATCCCATCGGATAACGACTTATCCTGTAAAACGTTCGCATTATCAATTTCAATTTCTTCGATTCCCTCGTCGTCAGATATTTCAATTTCGACATCAATTTCAGCTGTTTCCGTATCCATTTGCGTGCTACTAACTTCATCTTCCTCATTTTCGTCAACGTATGAAAACTTTTTTAAACTTTCCCTACTCGCTTGCTTCCGTTTAACCGACGAAACTAAAGTGTTCGACGAAACCTCTTGCTGCTGCACCAACGGCGAAAATGGCAACCGCGCTACAAAAACACATTTTTTACATTTAATTAACCAATTATTCACTTTTTTCACTTAAAATAACTTCACTAATGTTGAATAACTTACATTGCTTCAGTCTTTTAGTCGGGGGCGATTTCGCATCGTCTTCGACGACGTTTTTCGCATCTGGAAACAAAATTGTGTCGTTAACTATTGTCCTCCATGATAAACAAATATGGAGTTACCAAACACACGTTTACCTCTGTTGGTTATTGCATTTTCTAGTTCGGTGCTTGGCCCTGCATCCCCTATTAACTCAACACTCATGCTAAATTAAATAAAAAGCTTAAAAATATCTGAGAAAAAGTCCCCGGAAACAACGGGACAACAACGGACAGCGACAAAAGTGAAAAGCGCGCGAAAAGTCTATCTGGAGCATACGATGCCAGACTTAACGATCGATCGCTCTCTCATTTTCCAGGCAAACTTCCGATAGTGACAGAGACTCAAAATGGGTTTGCGTGCGGCTGGATTTCTAATTTTTCGACAATTTTTTAATCAAATCGAGTATTTATTAATGCAGACATCGTACGGTGAACATCATTGGACACCCCCGAAAGGTTATACGTAATTTCAGCGCGCGATTTTAATTTAATTTCGATTTTTTTTTAAACGATTTTTCAGGTCACGTGGATGGGGGCGAAACGGACGAGCAAACCGCGTTGAGAGAGACGAAAGAAGAAGCTGGACTAGGCGCCGAGCACCTGTTAATTAATTACGATTTCAAAAGGACGTTGACCTACAATGTTGGGGATAAATCCAAAACGGTCGTTTATTGGCTGGCCGAATTAAAAGACGCGAAAACGCCGATTTTGTTGTCGGATGAACATCAGGATTTTAAATGGCTGCAGGTGGAGCAGGCGTGTCGTTACGCCGCTTACACCGACCTGCAACGAGTCATTCGAGATGCAGACGTGTACTTAAAAGCACGATTAAATATAACGTAAATAACTGACATTTCGGGTCGATTTATTTCAAACGTAATGGTCAATTTGTCGGTAATTGTCGGCTTGATTCGCACATCCCGTTGGTCGGATCCTTCGAAATTGCAGAAAGTGGTGATGGCAACACCACGAGTTCGCTATTCAACACGAAACAAAAGACCAACTGGCGAAAACAGCTAATCAGATTGAGATTTATAGATAATTTCTCGAGTTACAGCTGGAGAGAAATCTGAAACTCGGCTTTATCTAAACATGTTCGAATTTGCGTTGTTGGTTTTTGTCACGTTCTCCGCTGGTTTTTGGGGAAATACTTGCGGTGTATGCACGGAACAAGGATGCGATATATTCCCAACGTCAACCTCGGCGAAAGGAGGTTTTAAAAAGACCGAAGGAGCCGTTTGGCCTCAACCGCAATCTCAGAACACCACTGACGACTTCCTCGTTATTTTGCCCACGAAGTTCGTGTTTAATGCTGTGGGGAAAACGTGCGATATTCTTCAAAGTGCTTTCAAGCGCTATTTCGTCACGATTTTTAATCCGCCCCGCATGTCCGCCAATTACAAACGGAGTGGCCACAATAAGTATTTGGTCCGCAGCGCTGTTGGAAACCCCGGGTTTCTTAAACAGCTTCAAGTGGATTTGTTAAATCCGTGCGATCGGGATTGGCCGAACGCAGATATGGACGAGCAGTGTAGGTTTTTTTTTAAATTTTAAAGTGAATTTTATTTTATTTTTTATTTATTTTTTAGATGAGTTGAGAATTAACACGGAAGATTTGGCCGGTGAAGCTTTGCTTTTTGCGCAAAGCATATGGGGCATCTTGCGCGGTTTAGAAACTTTCAGCCAATTGGTTTACCACACTCCGGATGGATTGGTACGGAGCGCGACGTATAAAATAACGCAAATCCAAAAGCATAAATGGACAGTGGCGTAGCTAAAAATGTTTGAAAAATACCCGCAACATTTTGTAAAAATCTGAAAAATTTCGCAAAATTTTGCAGATTTTTCAAACATTTTGCAGATTTTTCAAACATTTTGCAGATTTTTCAAACATTTTGCAGATTTTTCAAACATTTTGCAGATTTTTCA
>JAQFXT010002694.1:0-11223 GCA_034683725.1 Strigamia crassipes
AGGATTGTACTGATTTTTAGAAGCTCGTCCTGATTCTAAAAATGTCCTGATTTTGTCCTGAAATTCGGGTTCCCGTCTCGTATTTGTCTTGCACTTTTTAAAAAATTTAAGATAATCAAGCTGAACGTTAAATAAAGTATGTTGCACTCAGTTACTTACTTGTTGAAACATGCTAATCTACGGACGACAAATACGACACCAGAGGGGGCGCACGTTTGGAGCAAGACGTGCAGCAGGCCCTAACGTTATCTATTTTAAAAACCAATCAGTGTAAAGTGTCATATGTATAAATATGTGAATCTCATTTCAAATAAACATTCATTAATCATTCAACTCCTGTGTACAGTCGATTTCACTTACAACAAATGGTAGCAGGAAGATCGTTCCAGCATCCATCGATAAGAATAACCACGCGGACCTAGACGAACATAGTAGGACACGGAAGCACCTAATTCGAAGAAGGAAAGATTTGCAACAATCTAAATTTCGAACAAGCACGTGTTCACCATGACAACCGATGCAAATAGGACGCGACATCACAGGATTGAACAGCTGAATAACAACAATTATCTAATGTGGTCAATGAGGGTAAAAGCCGCATTACGAGGACGGGAATTGTGGGATTCGGCAATCGAGGAAACCGAACCAACACGTGGCATTAAAGGCGCCGCGACTTTCGACGACGACGAGAAAACTGGAAGAAATGGCGGACGGCCAACAACGCGGCAATAGATTTAATTATCGAAACGCTTACCGACGAGCAGATGCTTCGCTATTACGCCGAGGAAAATGCGAAAAATCTTTGGACCCAAATCCAGAAGAATATGGCGGTAAACACGAAGCAACTACAATACGCGTGCATCAACGAATTGACGCACGTCACGATGACACCACAAGAAACGATCGACGAATTTCTCAACCGCGTGGAAGCATTACAATCTCGAAGCGCATCTTTCGGAACACAGATACCAGAGGACCAGGCCAAATTCTTCGCACTGCAAGGATTGCGAAAAGAATTTAGCATAATTGCGCAGGGAATCGAAGCAAACCCGGGACTATCGATGCAGGAGACGCGGACAATACTAAAGAAACGCGAAGAAATCAAATCAAAAACCGGAAGTTCGGACGCAGCATACAAAACGGACAATCGAAGAAAAAACGACAAGCGACCGGACACAAGACGTTGTTTCAACTGTAACAAACCCGGACATATGGCCAGCGACTGCAGAAGCGCAACATTTTGCTTTAATTGCGAAGGAACGGGGCACAAATCAGCAGACTGTTCACAACCTAAGCGAGAAAGGCAAAACGGCAAAAAGGGGAAGAATGCAGGGAAACCACACCGAAGGAATCAGAAACCGGACAACGCAATGTCAGCACACGATTGCCCAGTAGAAACAAACGATAAAAATGTACAAGTCAAACACCGAAACGACGCAAAACAAGCGAATAACTGCACCGAAATCAATACAAAATGGTTAGTAGACTCCGGCGCAACGAGCCACATGGTGAAAACCAAGGACCTTTTCGATACGTACGAACCCGACAATCGCATTATCGGGGTCGCCGACAAAAAAGGAACAATGCGATTAGCCGGAATAGGGACCGTCCGAATCACGACAAAAGACAGCGAGGAGACATTTCAACTACAGAACGTATTGCACGTACCAGAACTAGCGACGAATTTATTTTCAGTGGCCAAAGCAATCAACAACAACAAAATCGTGACATTTAAGAAGGACGGGTCAACAATACACGAGGAAAATGGAAAAACAATCGCAAAGATTCAACAAGACGGAAATGCATTTATTTTTGAAACGAAGGTATTACGAAGCGAAGACGCCAATCGATCGCAAGAACTCAACACAGCCTGGCACCGAAGACTCGATCACCTAGCACACGATGCAATGAACAAGATGAAGAACGACGAACTGGTCAGAGGATTCGAGTTAAACAAAAACGAAGCCGAAATATGCGACGCGTGCATCAAGGGCAAGCAGACCCGCAGGCCACACAAATCAGTACTAGGACGACAGTCGGAAGCAATAATGGACCTCTGGCACGTGGACCTAGTAGGACCATTAAACCCCCAATCTTTAGGAGGAGCCAGATACATTCTGACGATTGTGGACGATTGGAGTCGGAGGATAATTATCAAGACTCTCAAATCAAAGGATCAAACCGGAGAAGAGCTGAAAAACGCGATCACGAAGTGCGAAACGCAAACCGAGCAAAAGCTAAAGAAGTTACGAAGCGACAATGGCGGGGAATTTATTACAACAACGCTGGAACAGTGGTTCAAAAATCAAGGAGTGGATTACCAGCTAACCGTCCCGTACACGCCCCAGAGCAACGGGATAGCCGAACGACAAAACCGCACCATTATCGAAATGACGAGGACGATACTTTGCGACGCCAATTTACCACTAAATTTCTGGGCCGAATGTGCACACACGACGGCACACATTCGAAACGCCTGCATAACACGAGTGCATGGCCGGACACCAGCAGAAATCTGGACAGGAAAGAAACCCAGCATTGCATATTTTAAACGCTACGGATGCGCCGCATTTGTGATCACCAAAGGCGCAAACAAAAACAAATTGGACGCAAAATCGGAGAAGGGGATTTTCGTGGGGTACGCACAACAAAGACGAGGATTTCGCATCTATAATACGAAAACAACAAAAGTCAGCGAAGAAAGAAACGTCAGATTTGTTGAAAACGAGCTAGGGGCAGCATTGCTTTCCGACAAAGCACGAGGGGAAGAACCGATAAAATACGCATTTTTAGAAATACAAGAACCCAATCACGATGAAAACGAAGAACACAACAACAAAAATGAAGAAGAAAACGACGAAAACGAAGGTGAAAATGCACAAGAAGAACAAAACGCACTTGAAGAAGAAAGCGAGCGCCAAGAAGAAGTCGAACCACGACCAGACCAAACCAGAACGCCGCGAACAACAAAACAAGTTTACCAAGCCCGTGACCTCGCCAAAAGGAAAGAAAACGAAGAAGAACTTACTCGACAAGGCGTAAAACGTTCGGCACGCATCAAGGAGCGCAACATGGCCAATTTATCGGAAGAGATCGACCCCCCCATGCACTACAAGGAAGCCACCTAGTCGATCAATTCCGAAGAGTAGAAAAGGGCCATGGACGAGGAAATGGCCTCGATGAAAAAACACCAAGTCTGGACCACGACAAAACTCCCCAACACGAAAAAAGCGGTCAAATCGAAGTGGGTTTTCAAGATAAAAACGAACCCAAGCACAGGCACCAAACGTTTCAAGGCCAGACTCGTCGCAGCCGGATACACGCAAAGATATGGAATGGACTACGACACGACATTCGCCCCGGTCATCCGAATTGAGACGCTGCAAACACTAGTGAACAAAGCGGCAAAACGAAACAAAAATCTTACGCAATATGACGTGCGTTCAGCTTACTTACATGGGGACCTCAAGGAGGAAATTTACATGATGCAACCGGAGGGCTACGAGCAAGAGAAGGACCACGTATGCAAACTTTCAAAAAGCATTTACGGCCTGAAGCAGTCGGGACGCTGCTGGTACGAGAAACTCACGCAGGTCCTGACAAGCATCAAATTTGAAAGGGCACCGGAGGATCCCTGCTTGTTTATCGTGCGCAAGGGGAAGGAGTACCTGTTCCTGGGCGTGTACGTTGACGACGCCGTGGCACTAGCATCGTCAGACCAATTTGAAGCAAGAACAATCGCACAAATCAAGGACCAGGTCGAATTAATTTCAATGGGCCAACTAACTTTGATCCTGGAAATCCAGATTTGCCACGACAACGACGGCATACACCTGCATCAAACCGAATACATCCGTGGAGTCCTGAACCAATACGGAATGGAGAATTGCAATCCCAAAGCGACGCCGATGGACCCACAATCAAAACTGGACGAGCACGACGACAGCCCGGAGGTAGAACAACGAGCATACCAGGAGCTGATAGGTAAATTAATGTACCTAGCCATCAACACCCGTCCAGATTTAAGTTTTGCGATAAGCGCGCTGTTGCAATACAACACAAAACCGAAGCAGAGCCACCACAACGCATTAAAACGAATCCTGAAGTACCTGCGGAAAACAATCAACTACCGAATATCGTATGGGAACAAGGACCGCAACCTACACGGCTACACGGACGCAAGTTGGGATAGGACGGCGGACTCAAAATCATTTTCGGGATTTGTAATTTGAGATGGCAACTCCCTCCTGCACTGGAGATGTAAAAAGCAGGACATAGTGGCCACATCGAGTACGGAAAGCAAACTCCATGCACTGTCGGAAGGCATAAAAGATATTCTATGGACGAAAAACTTGATAAAATCCTTGGAGCCAACCACGAAGACAGTGACGACGACAATTTTCTGCGATAGTCTAAACGCGACCCAGATGCTACAAGCCGGACCACAGAAAGCTCGTACCAAGTATTTCAACCGAAGACTGAATTTCATTAAGAACGATATTCAAAACGGGAACATCAAAGTCGAGCACACTCCTGGAACTGAGATGCTAGCAGACTTTTTAACAAAACCACTGCCCGGACCAGCTCTCGAAAGGGCACTGACAGAGCTCCGAATAGCACCATCGAAGAAGAGTACCAGCGAGCAAAAATGAACGAAGACACAGATAAAGTATTAGTCGCCCGTGAGGGGAATTTGTTGAAACATGCTAATCTACGGACGACAAATACGACACCAGAGGGGGCGCACGTTTGGAGCAAGACGTGCAGCAGGCCCTAACGTTATCTATTTTAAAAACCAATCAGTGTAAAGTGTCATATGTATAAATATGTGAATCTCATTTCAAATAAACATTCATTAATCATTCAACTCCTGTGTACAGTCGATTTCACTTACAACATTACTTACTGTAAACAAGATAAATAAACACATCAATGTGTTTTAGTTTATTTTTTAATTCAATTGCTTCATTTTCAGATACATAGTGTAGTGTTTGAATTTGATGTTTTATTATAGTAATAAACGTTATTTTGAAAAATGCCACTTTTTTTCAAATGTCCTGATTTTGGACCAGAGGTATCTGAGCACCCTATACATAGTGTAGTGTTTGTTTATGTATGTAGTTTAGTTTGACGTCACTAGATGGCGTTTTTTTCAAATGTCCTAATTTTGGACCAGAGGTATCTGAGCACCCTAGCAGTGTTAGATAAATTAAAACATAAAATTTGGTTTGATGTTTAAAATATAGAATTTTCAAAGCGTCAATAATTGTTTACGTGAAAGAATTTTGTTGATTATTGTGAACAATTATCGGCCACTAACACTTGACCGCCCGGGTTAAGACTGTCGTCCGTCCACTCTCACACAGATTTTGATAGGAGATTTAATGACAGATTTTTGGACCACGCACTTGTTTAGCAAGAAAATTGTGAAATAAAACACAATTTGTTCTTTCTCAGAGCGGTGCGGTTGTAGTAACTTGCCAGCGTTTTTGTATTTTGGCCTTTTTACGCCAGCGTTTTTTTTGTTTTTATTATTTGCAAATGAGCGTCTAATATTTTTAGCGTTTTACATAAATGTTATTATTATAAATAATAAACTCCGTTTTCAGTGTTTTACCTTTTAGCCCTTTTTTTGGGCATTTTGTATTTTAGCGTTTTCCATTTTGGGCGTTTTTATTTCCAGCGTTTTTGTAATTTAAGTAATTAATTAATAATTAATTAATAAATTTTAGCATCTTAATTTCTAGCATTTTTGTAACGTTTTTGTAACGTTTCGATTACCTTTTGATAACGCTTTGAATTTTTTGCGTGGTCCCTATTTCACGGTTCCTATTTCGTGAGTGCGTAGGGTTTTATAGTTTAATCAGCCGGCTTTAGGCGGAAATCTAAGCTTAGCTCAGATAGAACACCGTAAAATAAATGGGACTCTTTAAAATTTAAAGTCAAAAGCAAAATCCTGGATGCGGTGGATCTAGGATGCAGTACGTTGAAACGCGGTAGATCTAGGACGCAATACGTTGAAACGCGGTAGATCTAGGACGCAGTACATAGAAACGCGGTAAATACGCGTCCCCAAAATAAACATAATGGCAGGACAGCCCAATTGAACTTAACTTGACTTTTCGTTTTATACATTATTTGGTTTTAATTACAATTGTTCTTTTTAGTTATTTCTTCTTACACCTGTGTTCTTCTCTTGGCTGTATTTTTTGACTACCCTTCTTTTATATGCTAACGATTTAAAAATGAAATTCAGAAAAGGTTACACCTTAGTTGGCAGAGAAGAAATAGATATTATGTGTAACTATTTCAAGGCAATAGGTGCTTTCTGGCATGGTATTTTAAAACACACGCTTAACTATGTGATTATGAGTTAATATCACAAGTTCTCTTTAGGTTATGAAATGGTTGGATGGGAAAATATTCCAGATGAACCAACTCTCTTCTATGTATATCACGGACCTTTAGCTGTAGATGGAATATACATATATACCACACTCCAAGCCGCCCATAAACGACTCATTGCTTCCGTTGGTCACAAACTAGAAGTTGATATGTGTGGTATGGTCAGAAATAATAATAAATTAATAGGTTTAAATAAACTCTGCATTTCCCATAAGTGTTTTCAATTTTTTTTTTACGTTCTTTTGCTGTATTCTTCGTGTTTACAAGTCAAAATATTGACTAATGTATTTTAATAACTTTAGATATCGCATTTATTAATTTCCATGTTTAAAACGCAGAAATTAATCTTATTGACAAGGCTGTCCTTGCATTTCACTTTGCAAAAATATAATATTAAACAAAGACGATTCTTGCCCACGAAATCGACCGGCTTATTGACGTATTAGCAATAAGTCAATGAGTCATTAAACCGGTCCTCTTCGTGCACATGCAGTAGTGAAAAAAATATAAAAAAATCTTTTGACTAGCCATCTAGAAAATTTAAGATGGCTACCACTTTTTACGTTTAAGTGAAACTAAGTATTTATGTTTGTTTATTTATTTATTATTAAAACTTGCACTCCAGTGGAGTAAAAGTACAGAAACATGGCGTTACACATGGTTGTCTATGATGTGTTTGCTGATCCTCTTGTGGGCAGGATGGGATGGATTTTAAAGAACATCGGCAAGTTAAATGTAAGTTAAAAACGTGCACATGCAGTAGTTGAAAAATATCAAATTTCAAAGAGAATTCACCATTAGTTGTGATAATGTTCCCTGGTGCTTTGACGACGAATGAGAACGACGTAACAAAACAGCCATTGTTCGTTCGACCAATCCCGAAGCGCGTAACAAACCCCATTCGTCTTTGGATTGGTGGCTGTAGGTGGCTGCATTTACCATTTCGATAATGCACGCTTGTCCTTTGCGCCATCTGTTGTGGGTTTTTACAACCAAAATACAAATGGCATTTCGATCCCATTGGAACTCTTCATGGTCGTTTCTCCAATTTTCTACCTGCAAAATTCACTCATAAAATACACTTCGTGCTTAAGTAATTGTCAAATTTAGGTCAGCACTCATCTTTATGTCAGATAAAAGGAGTGCGGATCTAATTATTTGACAATTACTCAGCGCGCTCGCTGTATGGCTACTGAAAATTTTTTTTATCTTTAAAATTTTTCAAATACTGCATGTGCACGTTTTTAAGTTACAACAAATGTATAATGAACATATACTTAGTTTCACTTAAACCACAACCAAAATATATTGCGAGCAAGTCTGATTTCACCAGATAGATTTTTGTACAAACTTTGTAATCCCGTTCATCGTTCAATTGAAATACTGTATACCGTATTTGTATTAAAAAATAGCCACTAAATTTGTATTTTTTTGTAGGACATAAACGAATACATCGAGTATCAAATTATTACGCGCACACTCGAGACCAAGTTATTAAATACTTAGATGATGGCTGGCATATGATAATAGCAATCGGTGGCCTAGAAGAAAGTAAAATAAGTGATAATAATTACAGAGTTCATCTTGGAAACAGAAAAGGAGTTGCACACATTCTAAAAGCCACACAAGAAAAAATAGTACGTCGATCAAATTAACTTAAGATGCATTCATAAGGCAATAGACTAAACAGCATTTTAAACAATAAATTAAAACTATTCGTCTTGACCTAACTTAAAAAACCCGACATTTGTGCATAAAATTCTATAAAACAGTTATTTATTTCTAACTAATCTAATTAAACGCCTGGCTCAAATAATCACCTTCATAGACACCTGGATGTTGAATCTCAAAAAAATTAAACCACTGGGTGTTTATTACGATAAGTTAACGGAAAAGTTAAACGTGACTTTATGAATGCACTTATATTACAATTTTGTTACCAATCAAAATAAATACACCAGTTTCTCTAAAAGGTTTCAGTTCTTTTGAATGAGCATTTACCACTAGCAGCATTCAGTGTTAACCCAATTGGGTCGTAGCCGGGAAAAACCCTACGCGGTACTATTTTTTCCTCTCTTAGCAGTCCCGCTATCGTTACGTGGTACTTTTCAGAAAGTACCACTAGTGGCGGTAGCGCTACTGAAGCGGTACCGCGTTTTGCGGTTCATCTCGCGGTAGTTCAGATCTCACGTGATCTCGCAAGATTTTACGAGAAGCGCGTTAAAGCTTATGAGATCTCATGATACATTACACATTATTAATTTATTGAATTGAATTTTTATTCAAAGTTGGTTTTAGCATTGATTATATGCTTTCCTAACTTCTACAAATCAAATCAAAATATAATTACACATTATTTTATTAACTAATTGATAACCATTGTCTTGTCAAACGTTAGAGTCAATTTCGCTAATAATTTATTATCGATATCGACTGTAACGTTTAAATCTCGCGAGATATGAAGTAGTGCGCCATGTACCGCAAAACCTGGTACGCGCTACTTACGATATTTTTAATACCGGGTCGCGGTACCAGTACACAGCGCCCTCCAGAAAAAAGTACCGCAATCCCGGTACCGGTACCGGCGAAACAGGTAGCATCGCTACAATAACGCGTATTGCGCACAACACTGGCTACATTTGAGACTGACGACCAATGAGGAGGGCGTTAGAAAACGACAATGGTCCATCCAACCAATCCCAGAGTGCGTAACAAACCCCATTCGCTTTTGGATTGGTGGCTAGATTCACCATTTTGAAAATTTTAACGTTGTCCTTTTCGCCACCTATTGCTGATTTTTACAAACAAATCCTAATGCTATTTTAATCACGTTTAAACTCCTCATAGTTATTTTTCTGATTTTTTATCGGTAAATAATCTCATAAAATACACCTTGCTCTTGAGTAATGATCACAAATACATCAGCACTCATCTTTTTGTCCAGGGCCGGATTAACCATAAGGCAGAATAAGCAACTGGCACTTTACAGGGGCCTAAACATGGAAAAACTCCAGAAACAAAAATTTCTGCCAGTTAATTTGCAAGGGGGCCCCAAGATTTTGACTTCCTAGAGGCCTCCACAGGGTTTAACGTGATCTTATCAGACAAAAAGATTCATGCGGACCTAATTGCTTGACCACTACTCAGCGTGCTCGGTATATTACTGCTGAATATTTTCAGCCGTTAATTCCATGTTTGGCCCATGTGCTGCTCTTATACATATTAGCAAAAACTGGTTTATATTTTCTATTTATTTAGTATTGATTTGTGCCAAAATTAACACTTGATGTATTTTTACCTTTAAAATAATATATTATGTTTTGAAAAACTTACGACAAACTCCTATATAATTAGCTCAAAGATACTTAAAACTGGTCATGTGATCTTTTTCGATCAATAAGATCGAGATCAATACAAAAAAAAATTGAAATATTCTATAAACTATCCACAAAAAATTATTAACCACTTACATATCCAAATAAACATAAAATATACAGGGTAGCCGGGGTGTAAAAATTACAGCAACTCAATTTACTGCGACTCCTCAACCTCTAGAAAACAGTAGTTGCATTCAATCTCGAGAAGGTGAATTGTCTTCTCCTTAAATTACTTAAAGAAGTGACTTAAAAAAGTGAATTCTCGATTGAAAACACTTGTTAAATCAAATTTCAGAATGCCCCTATTTTATTTTGAGAAAAGGGATTAAAGGATTAACGAGGGAAGGTTGGAGCCACAACAAATGGTAACCCAGGTGCAGAAAATAAGTCACTTCTATAAGTCAAAGAAGTGTTTTCAAAACGAATTAAAATTAATTGTCTTTTTTGAATTCTTGTATGTTGACGTCACATCCGGTTTAGAGAAGTCATTTCAGATGAAGAAGTCAATTCACCTTCTGTAGATTGAATGCAACTAGTTTTAAGTGCCCAACACATTAAAAAAAACTAGTAAGGTGAGGTCGGGAGGGGGTCAAAAGAAGGGGGCACAGCCCCCCTTGTTAGGAATTGTTAGGATAAAAAACATGTCAAAATACAAATTCGCAGTAAATCCGAGTCGCGGTAGATCTGAGCAGTAACGTAGCTAGAACTTTTGCCGCCCAGGGCGGTCTCTGAGTTTGCCGCCCCACTCTCTAAAAATGTTTGCAAAAAACTTGCAAAATTTTGTAAAAATCGGCAAAATTTTGCAGTTTTTTAAAAAATTTTGCTCTCTTTTTGAAAAATTTTGCGCTTTTTTTGAAAATTTTTGCGCTCTTTTTGAAAAATTTTGCACTCTTTTTGGTGTTTTTATGCAAAATTTAGCATTCACGCAAAATTTTGCATCTATCTGCAAATTTTGCGTTTGACTGCAAAATTTTTCAAAATTTTGCAAAATTTTGCAGACGATTTTGTCATGCCGCCCTCAAAAAAGTGCCGCTTGGGGCAGTCCGCTTTCCCCCCCCCCCCCTACCGCCCCCCTTGCTACACCACTGGATCTGGCGACGCGGGAAGTCCGAGTCGTGGTTCTACATTTTCGCACTAGATGGCATGGTCCGCATTATATAAATCAAAATGATTGCTTTTTTTTATGTGTAAAAAATGATATTATCCAGACCAAACTAATCGGTCGAGATTACTTCTAAACATAATTACTGCTGGTGACTTCCCGTCTTCCCCCGAATATACAGTATGTAAAAAAATTATTCACCCCCTTGCAAAAAAATGCAACAATCAGCTATAACTTATTTATTACTGCATCAGCAAATTTTAAAATTTAACTATACATTGCTTATATATAAAGTGTTAAATACCCAAAATTTCAGGCTTACAGCATTTGTTTAACCCT
>JAQFXT010002695.1:0-11221 GCA_034683725.1 Strigamia crassipes
ATGTTTTAAGTTTTCAATAATAGCATCAACCGATGGAGTTTGTTCATTTTTTTTCTCATCTTTTTTACAGTGTTTTTTCAAAAGGCGATTATATTTTTGCCTCCAATTTGAAGCAGCCTTTTGTGCAATTATTAATCGTACTCTCAAACTTTTAATAATTTCAATCCTTTTTTTCCTCTTTCTGTCTAAGACTGCAGGAACAGTGTCGTCACTTCCCACAGATTTTGTTACTATTACTGCGTCAGGAATTTCCAAACTGGTCTCAGATACCTTCTTTCTTTTACCTAACACAGGCGTACTGCTAGAAAGTTGTCTTCTAGCAGCTCGTTTGCTTCTTTCTGAATTGCTGTCTATAGGTTTAGACGGATTGCTGATAACAAAAACAGTTGGAACTGCATCATGAATCAATGAATTTTTTTTTTGTATATTCATAAACTGACTGTCTTCAAAATGCAGAGAGCAAAAGCGACAGTTGTTATACAAATAAACAGAATCTTTTTTTCTCAAATCCTCCCTTCTTGAATTTATGACCCATTTTTGGCATCTTTGCTGATCCTTAGGAAAGCGAAATAAAGAAAGATTACAACTGCCACTATTGTTGGAACATCCGTGAGCTGCACAATGAGCTCCATATGAAACGCGCGGCATTGTAGTTCCGATGGGGGTCAAGCGATGGGATGGTCAAGCGATGAGACGATCCAGCGATGAGAAGATGGTCAAGCGATGAGACGGTCCAGCGGTGAGAAGATGGTCAAGCGATGAGACAGTCCAACGATGAAACAGTCAAAGCGATGGGACGGTCAAGCAATGGGACGGTCAAGCGATGGGACGGTCAAGCGATGGGACGGTCAAGCGATGAGACGGTCAAAGCGATTAAACGGTCAAAGCGATTGTAAATATCAATTTGAAGTGGTTTGAGTAATGTTGGGTCACTTTAAATTCGCCTCAAAATTCGGCACGTTGTGTTCCACTGTACCATTGTTCTCATTTCCGAAAAAAAACTAACAGCCCACCTACTCACAAACCAAACTTGACTGTACTTTACCCCCTTGGGAGTGTTCATCGCTTAAGAAATAAATAAATAAATAAATAAATCACATTGTTCATACGTCACATATTCATTCTGATTTTAATTGTTTATTTTTCAAAATTAAATTCGAATTAATTCCAAATTAAATTCGAATTAATTCCAAATTAAATTTGAATTAATCTCAAATTAAATTTGAGTTAATTCCAAATTAAATTAAAAACAAAAAAAAAATTTATTTTTATAATTTTTTGTTTATTTACAAACTCATGTTTATTTACAAAAACTGTCATTTATTTCAAAAAATCATCTATTTACAAAATTTCTATCAAATTAGCAAATTCAGACCAGTTGTTCACTTGTTTAATCTTACGGTTCCTTACTCGCCACCAGGGAACAAGTCGCATGCGCAGATGACACCACGAGTCAAGGTTTACTGCGACCTTGCCATCTGTGTAATCTGTGGTTTAACGTTCAGCTTGATTATCTTAAAATTTTTAAAAAGTTCAGGACAAATCAGGACGGGAACCCGAATTTCAGGACAAAATCAGGACATTTTTAGAATCAGGACGAGCTTCTAAAAAACAGGACAATCCTGATAAAATCAGGACATCTGAGCACCTTATTCTCGGAACTGCAATTGCGTGCCATCAGTTCCAGCAACTACAAAAAAATTTTTTTTTTTTAAATGTAAAAATAAAAATAAAAATGATTTTAAATTTATTTTAAATTATTTTAATTTTTATCCCTTTCGAACGGGCCTTACAAGTGAAAGGAGAAAACAAATTTCATTATTTTTTCGCCCCGTTCGATACGAGTCGAACGAGTGAAAATTTTTTTTTTTATTTGTTTGTCTTTAATTTCGATAAATTTTTGTTGATTTTAAGCTTGGAAAAAAAAAAGTGTCTCGCTGCCATTTCAGCATTTTGGACAAAGAACGCAAACGGAACTCAATGTTGGCGTCATTGGTGATCTCTATGGTAAATCAATGAATCATACGAAATCATATGTTCCGAGAATAAACTGCTCGTCCTCATGTTTCACTGCTCCAACAGCCACTGATTTAGAAGTGATTTGTTAATTAAACTAATTCTTTTATTCCATTATGTTTTGTATTTTATTCACTGGTAAGCATACAAAAATTAATCACTGTTTCATGTTTGCCTGATTTTGTTTATTACACACTCACAAATTGCAGTTAAAAGTGAAACAAACAATCCGGTATAAAAAACAATAACCGAACCAATTATTTGATACAAACTAACCGGTTTGACTTTTAATTCCTGCGCACACGGTTCCCAATCTGGAACAAGATGTCTGTCGTTAATTTTATTTAGAAAACCTACTTCGCGCATCTGCAGCATTCTAAATAAACACAAAACCGTCTTACCGTTAAATTGAATAAAATTAAAATAAACTAAAACACTCTGATCCTTACACCAAATTGAATTGTTTCTTGTAGGGAAACTGTTTTCGAAATCCAACGTGCGAGTAGAAAACACTCGTTAATTCCTGCGCGAAATCAAAACTGCAGTTGCCTCGTATGTACGGAAATGCATCTCGAACTGCAGTGAGGAATCCTGCTTTGTATTCATACGCATTTTCGATTCCATGTTTGTTATCTCGCACAAATGCAACACTTTTGTGCTTCTGCATCACATCCCAAGCACCTTTGATCGGACCTGTTTCGGCTTGCTTTAGAATACAAAAATGTAATTTATTTTAGGTTGTTTATTCCACTAGATACAAAATTCAAACCTACTGCAAATTCTTCGTGGAAATTAGTTCCATTCACAACAATAGGAATATATTCATTACTAACTAATTCTTCGAGACTGTCAAACGGTTTTTTTAGCGTTGGATTTGATAGAAAAGATGTAAAATAAGTGACGTAAGTTACATACGTAACCAAAGAAAACAACGAATATGTAAGAATAACTATTTTTTTGGACGCTGGGCGGTTTGGAATATTTATACCTGAAATCAGAACAAAAAAGGAAGAAAATAAAATGAAGCTTTGCTGCTGAATATGCAAAATGACATCACCTTCGAGCATCACTATTGGCCATGTGATTGAGATGTCTATTTCTGAGTTAGGAACTTTGGGTGAGTTGGATTGACGATTTGGTCCATTGAAATTAAGAAACAATTGTAGGAAAATGTTAACTGCACTAATAGCCACCCAAGTTATGCAATTAAATGGATCGCTGTAAAATTTGTAATTCCAACGTCTTTGTTTTGTAACTCTGAACAATAGTTTGAATTGACTGGAATAAAGAACGGGTGACGAATCCGCCACTTGAAATCGTGATGATGTTGGTTTAGCCGCTGCTACTATGTCAGCTAACTGTTTTGAATAATAAGTGTCGAGGTAAAAAGTATACAATAAACAACTTAAATAATAAGATACTTACATTAGTATGCACAAGCCCATACATACCTGACCACAGACCAGTTCTAGAGTTCTTTGAACCAAATTGATTGTCTTCAGGTACAACAATTTCGAAGCTACAATTACGCAATAAATTAATACTCTTTGGGATTTGGGTTAAAAAATGCAATTTTTATGTGTTTATGTGGCAAAATAATGTTTAATAGAGAGTAAAAATCCAGAGGCCCTAACCCTAGAATGTAAATACCTCGCGTTGAGTAAAGGAAACAATATTTCCGAAAATTCCTGATAATAACCCCTGAATTTGACAAGTCCTTGATTAGTGGTTAGTTCCATTATTGGTTGGAACTAAAATTGCGTCAAAAATTAAAAAATAAAAAAAATAATAAATTGTTTTTCTGCACAAAACTTACGCTTATAGTTGCCAATCTAAGAACATGGCTATCCATTGCCCTTCTATAATTAAACAATTTTGCAATATTTGAATGCCGATTACATTTTGTATTCCATTCTCCTATGGGAATAATTTTATTTCTTGAGTTTTTGCTCACTGAATACACTTCTGACAACTGCATTCCCATATTCTATCAACAAACTGTCCAATTGATTATTTTATTCAAAATTGTAATAAATTTCTTACGTTTTTTGTCACAGTCAGAATCCGACTATCGAAAGGTAAATTATAATTCAATTGGTTGATATCACTAAAAAATATCCACAAATATGGTTTAAACAACCAACTGTATTCTGCTACCTGAAATATGTTACATCGATAAAAATATTCTTCTGTGAATATTATTAACTTAATTTGTGTACTTACCATAGAAAATATTCTATCTGTTAAAATATAATCACAAATTGATATGAAACATTTAACTCTACTGAATAACTGCATAACTATTATCTTGTTTCGTAAAATGTTAAAAATATTAAAATCTTGCAATGGAACAACGGAAATCATTGAATTTTTGGACAATTGTTCGAGCAACTTATTGCTGTAATCACACTTGCAGTCAGTGAGAATAATACTTTCACTGCAATGCATGTAATACAAATAATGCTCTAGAAATATGCTTAGTTCTTCTATATTATAACCTGCACATTGGTACGTCCCATTGAAAAGCGTATTTGTACATTTAGTTGATAAAACTCCATCCGCAATCATGGCGCATAATAAAACGCAAAACACCGCAACTTTCACAACCATTTTTAAAAAATACACCTAAAAACGGAATAAAACTAGAAAACAAAAATCAAATATAAATTATTACATTTACCATTAGATTTGTCCAAAATGGCGCATTTGTTGAAAGTGCGTATCGAAAATTATCAACAAAATAGAGAAAACCGAAAACTAATTCGAAGAACGAGAGAAGAAGTAAAACGCTTCGGTCAGTATCCGACCAGATAATATTTTGGAGGCTCGTAAGTGAGCAAAAATAACTGTCAAGTCAATTTCATGCACTGTTGGACGTTAGTGACGATCCTCTGTCCACGTCAATAAGCCGTGAATGAAAAAGAGATAACGTTTTATTTAAGGCGGACATTGCTCTTTACCAGAAAGAAATAAAAGTAAATTTATCATCCACCAAGAGTCTGTTAACAAGCTGGTCATTTATAGCATAATCGGTAAGCACTAAAAGAATTGTGTGGACAAGCACATTAATTGTGTACTATACACACACACGGTGACACGACGCAATATGCGTGTCCGTTAAAAGAATAATAAATATTTAAAGATGTAAATGATGATTGAGGAAAAAGGCTGAAAATGTGCGTGTTTGTTAAAAGAATGATGAATATTTAAAGATGTAAATGATGATTGAAAAAGGGCTGGCAGTGTGCGTGACCGTTAAAAGAATGATTAGAAAGGTTATTAGTTATTATAGTCATTGCCCATGAATGTTTTCCGCAATTAGTGGGCTATTTAGTGGTTTAATTTTGTTGTAAGGACTTGTGGGAATGGAGTATGGACTGAAGTATGATTTCCTTGCTGGGAAATAATTTTTTTTTAAATACAACCATTATAAAAGTACTGCTTGAACATTTTCATTGTTTGTTTAAATAAGGGGTTTGATTAATAGATTGTAATTGCAAGATTTTTGACTTTTAGACTTATCATGTAATAACAGTTCCACCATTCACATTCAAACTTTTAAAATCATTAAAAAAGAAAAATGCAAAATTACTGAATCAAGTAAAATTCGGTTTTTTCGATTTATGAAAGCGATTTTCAAACTCAAAACAAAATGGAGGTAGCCAAGTTTAATTTAAGTGTTTACCGGTATCTGTAATAATTAGAGCTGGATTGGTCTGACGGGATATTGGGAATTTCGTTATGGTCCGACCTCCGACCTATCCAGATTTCCCAGTACTAAATTTGTTCACAGTCCAGCCCTGGTAATAACTCATCATATATAATGCTGGATTATTTTTGTATTCATCGAAGCAGAATGAACGTGTTTATACCTAATTTAAATTATTTGGTTGTTTTGCTGTCTAATTTTTCAATCAGTTTTTCTGTATTATCTTTTACTGTTGTGTTGTTGTTGTGTCCGCGCAACAATTGTAAAACTTACACTAATTTAAAATGTAGATTACTTATTGCTTGAACAAATAAACAGTTAACCCTCATACTGTGACCTAAAAAAGACTGAGTCCCGAATCTGGGACTCAAGCTTATTGGTCATATTGGTCATATTTATGACCAATACGTCAAAGTTGTGTTCTTACGTTATAGGATACAAACCAATGTGTGATGGTGAATCTTCAGTGGAATTTACCGCCTTCTTTGGTTCCGTGCAAAATGACAAATTCTTCTGCTTTTTTTGAATGTCGAAACTGCTTATTTATTTTTTTGGTTCTATGGTAACCAGAATTTTTTATCTGTATTATTTTATTTAAGTGTGTCGTGCGATGCCTAATGTTAGGTCGTGTTACTATTTACAGAATCGTGTAATTGAGATTGAGGGCATAAAAAAATAATCGATTTTCGCAGAATTTCTTGATATCAAATAAAGGTTAACACTGTCAACCTTGGGTTCATTCTATTTAAAGAACACCCATTGTGATTTGTCCAGTTTGCATCCGCATTACACATTTCTTCACATTGGCCTTGTCACACAAGCCTACAGTGACATTGAACTTCACCCGCTGCACCAAAGAAATATGCTGCACGCACGTTGTTGATACCAGAAACATGGTGCACGTGCACTGAAATATCTATACTTATGGTAAACCGAGCTAAAGTTGACTGAAGTCGGCACATCAGTGTCGGCGTAGTCTATAAACCAAACAACAGCGTTAACATTTCTCCAAATCCGTACTTCAGAATTCTCTGAAATTTGGTAAAAATGTCGACGACAAAGTTCCCTAATGTCCTTTTAGGAGAAATGTTAACATTGGTGTTCGGTCCGCTCCATCCATAGACTATGCCAACTCAGTCCATTTGCTTATTGCTTACCGTATTTCTTTGATTTAAAGTCGCCCTCGTTTACAAGTCGCCCTCGATTACAAGTCGCGGCAAAATATCAACACTTGGAATACAAGTCGCTCTCAAATAGAAGCCGCGGCTAATATTCGAGGGCGATTTGTATTTGTATTTTGTAGTTGAACTTGTGGGTTCTCTGCCTAAAAGTGGTTTTTCTAATGTTAGAGGACGTAACATTACTAACATTACGTCATGACGACATTCAAATTGTCATGACGTAAATGGGAACGTTTACATGACGAAATGTTATGTCGAATTTGACGTTTTCAATTAAAGTCGCCCTTGAATAAAAGTCGCCCTTGATTATAGGTCGTGGCAAAAAATTGCATTTGCAAATATAAGCCGCGGCCTATAATCGAAGAAATACGGTATTTATACAATTAATATTTTGCATCATAACTTAGCAAAATATCCAATTACGTCTAATCTTAGCAATAAATGTTGTTAACGTAAGGCTCTTGGTAGGCCTCCAAGAACCGTGGTCCAGTGTTTGGTAATGCGCATAAAATGTGAAATTTATATTTCGCAAAATATATCAGAATTCGAGATCCGTTCTTCCGCTCGATTGTCTAAACAAAAATAAAAGCAATAGTAGGCACATCCATAAAGTAAATTAGACTAGACAACATTTTAAGCAACACATTTAATGTTAATCTACTTTTTAAACTGCTCGTCTCGATGTACTTGAAAAATGGCGGCGGATTGTCTACGCTTGCATGTAACCGCCCTCTAGTATCAAACCACCGAACCACATTTACCCAACTGCGTCACAAACTGCATAATACCACGTCATAGCCCATCGATCCGTTCCGCTTATTCCATCCGTTCATAGATGGCATCGTAGTTGATGTCATTAACCGTATTTGGAAACATGCCAGTCATAAAAAAGCACAACAAACCGTGCTCGAGTAGTAGTAAGTGACATTGGTACCGCGTGAGCTTTGCCTCATTTCTTTTCTTTTACTCTTCGTTTTGCTCACTCGTTCACGTCATCTCATTGCCGCGGCCATTGGCGCGTGGATATGGCGTGATATTCGCGTCGTCAACAGTTGACGGAAGCAGCTATCGAGAATCGTCGATTCGCATCGTTCGGGTAAGTGCAAAATGCGCCATCGTTGACTTTCATTTTGCCGCGTGACGAGCACCCCCATCCACGGCATGCGGCGTCAGTTTCGCGGCGCCAAATTCCCCACGTTCCCCCCGCACGAAACCGACGAAAAATCCGATCCGCTTTTTCTCCTCCGTTTCGGGTTTTGATTGTTTCGCCGCGGTCCAACAATCCCCGCTGCTCGGGCATTGTTCTTCGGGGCGGGATTGGCCAAAACACGCCGTGGCTTTTCGCGATGTTTTCGCCATTTTGGCATCGGGGAAAGGCGACGGATTCGACACTCGTCAAGACGCGATGCTCCGCTCGCGATTCCTTCGTTTTTGATTTACGATCTCTTCGTTTGTTTTCTTTTAAAAAACGCACATTTAAAATCCTCCATTTTGGATATGGTCGTGTTGGAAAACAACCGCGTTATGTCATTTAGTGGAGTAACACGTGTTTATATTCTGCTGTTTGTTTTTAATTGGTCGAAATTTTTATTTATTATTTTCTTCTCGATAATATAGGAAATGATCCGAGGTTGCGTGCTGGGAGCGAAGAAGGTGATGGTTTGGGAGTGAGGAGAGAACAGGGGGGAGTGTAATGACTTTTTTAATTTCGCAGGCGCAACGTCAACCATGTCCCTCGCAGCAAAAAAAAAAAAAAAAATCTAATCAGAGTACCAAATCACTTCATTCTTATGCAAATTTTTTCCGTTTGGTCTCGGGTCAAATCGAGTAAAAAGCCATTTTTTTTTTAGGGGTGGGTGCCGGGGTAAAATGAAAGTGAATATATTGAGTATTTTTGTGGGGTTTTCTTTTTTTGGGTTGGAAGTGTTGCAGGTTTATTAGTATTTGTTGCAAACCTGATTAGGAAGACTCGAAAATAGTGGCTGTCGTCTTATCGGAATTTAAACCACCAACAGCTGCGGTGTTTGTGACAAATAAAGCGGGAGTTAAAGTGAGAGATGGAACGTGAAGTCGACAGGGTGGTCCGTTAAAATGGCTCTAATTTTATGCCTAAGAAGATTTTTTTGTTTTTGTTTTTGTTATATTTTTTTTTTTAATTTTTTTTTTTTTTTTTACATTATCCAGATGAAATTTGGTAATTAAATTTGAGTATAGCGTATGACTATTGTCAGGATCAACCAGGTTTTCGGTGTTTACGGTAGTCGTGCGCACGTGTACGTTAATAATCTTAAGATTTGTGTAATTTCCAATTTTTCATTATAATGGAGATAAAATTAGTTTACGTTGGATGTCAGTAAACACACATTTTTTCGAGAATTATTTATCTTTGTTTTGTTTGGCATACGATAAAAGTTAAATAATTCTGTAATAGTATTGAAAATAAATAATGCCGAGCTAAATTTATCAATCTAGTAATGGCGATAACATTTTGTAAACATTAAAAAAAAAAAAAAATTTATTTTTGGTAATATTTCATCATTACTAATGATTTTATTTATTCTATTTTAAATTTATAAAAAAAAAAATGTAATAAACAATTTAAAAAAAATTTCTATTCAATGGAAAACATGAATAAATTACGCAGTAATGAAATCCAAGTTTTGAAAAACACATTTGTTTCTCCCAACAAAAATTACAATTATTTTGACGTAAAGGTTACCAAAAAAATTCCCGATTGCATAACCAATCACCGATGAAGCAACGAGGAACTATAAGCGGATGAATCGAAAAGTGACGCAATTAAACAAATGTGTTTGTTTACACGCCTCATTTTCCATCTCAACCTTTCACGTACACAAAATATATTTTTTTTCACCTGCAGTATTACCCACACGTGGGGCGGAGGGGAACATAAAAAGGGGTAAGGGAAAGAGTTAATTTTTTTTTTTTTTACCACACACATTTCCCCCCCTCACCACCAGCAAAGCAAAAAGGGTTAGTAAGAGGAACCCCTTTGCTGCCAGGAGTAGATCCCTTAACCCCTATTACTTTCTTAACACCTTCCGCAACTTCCTCATTCCACGTGAGGGGAGGGTTGAAAAAAGTGAGGGTCTGGTGTGTGTGTAAAGAAGGGGTTGACTATTACTTCCACCTCGCAGAATTTAACCCCTTTTGATGTTGGCACGAGTTGTAAGGGTTAATTTTTGTTTAGGGGGGTGGGTTTTGGGGGTTAAGAGATGGGGTTAGGGGTTTTAATGATTTTTTTTGTTGGGGAAATTGGGGTAAAAAAGGGTTGGGGTATTTAAAAGGGTTGGTGATTAGTTGAGGTGGATGTGAGGGGTTTTTTTTTTGGGTGGGGGTGGGTTGTTGTTGGGGTTGATAAGGCTGTTGGTATGACGTAATGGTAGGAAGAAGGAAGCCCACTTAATGAATTTGGGGTAAAAAAAATGATGTATGAAAAAATCAGTGGGGAAACGGAGTATCCGACGGTTCACATAACTCGAGTGTCACGCGTTGTTGTCACGCGATGCGGCTACGTGTGAGTGACGTCAAAGGTTGATGCAATAATTGTTATTTACGAACAATTGAAGGTGAAGCGAGAGGTGAAGAAGTTATGTCGGTTGGTTTTAAAGAGGAAGTCAAGTTGTTGTTGTTATTTTTGTTTATTTTTTAATGGTTTACGTGGAAAATAATATTTGCATAAATAAAACAATGCTTGATGCAGAAAATAATATTTGCATAAATAAAACAATGTTTGATGCAGAAAATAATGATTTGCATTAAAAACAATGCTTGAAGCAGAAAATAATGATTTGCATTAAAAACAATGCTTGATGCAGATGCAGAAAACAATGATTTGCATTAAAAACAATGCTTGATGCAGATGCAGAAAACGATGATTGCCATAAAACAATGCTTGCCATAAAACAATGCTTGATACAGATGCAGAAAACAATGATTTGCATATAAAACAACACTTGATGCGGAAACAATGATTTGCATAAAAAACAACATTTGATGCAGCAAACAATGCTTGATGCAGCTAGCAATGCGATGCAGCCAACAACGTCTAATGCCTAAAACAATGCTTGATTTTTAAAACAATGCTTGATTTTTAAAACAATGCTTGATTTTTAAAACAATGCTTGATTTTTAAAACAATGCTTGATGCAGAAAACAATGCTTGATGCAGAAAACAATGCTTGATACAGAAAACAATGCTTGATGCAGAAAACAATGCTTGATGCAGAAAACAATGCTTGATGCAGAAAACAATGCTTGATGCAGAAAACAATGCTTGATGCAGAAAACAATG